>JASANB010004737.1:0-228140 GCA_030248155.1 Sabatieria punctata
AGATGGCGGCTCGTTTGTCTCTGCAGCAGCTCTTGAATCGCGATGGAATGACGATGGAGGATTCCGACAACCGATGCCCTGCCAGCCACCCTGCAACTGACCTTCAACGCTCGCGGAAACCTGGTCAATCCGCCACGAGGCTGCGCACCGCCGCCGATGGGAGCCGCCGCTGGTGCGAGACTGGTGAAGAAACGAATCGCCGAACGCCAGGCTCTGCTGGCCACCCTCCACCAGCACGTCGATGGTGAAATGGCAAAAACGCCCCTCCAACGCCTCAGACGCCGAGAAAAACCCGCTGGGATCAACCGCCTCTGCTGAAACTGCAACGCCCTGAGGAACCGCGCAGAGAAACAAAGCTGATACCTCTACCAAAACCGACGCTGTCTGCACCGGCTTCGTTGGAATCGCTCAAAGTAATACACCCTCTTCTTTCCTATTCAGCCTACATGTGCGAACCGTGTTTCAAACTTTCCAGAACCATGCCGACTCTGAAGCTGGACGGAAAACTGATCGTGCAATTCCCGCTGTGTGACAGCTGCGTCGAGGTGAACGCCAAGATACGAAACGTATACGCTGAATGTCTATTCAAAAAATGATATGGCCTGCGCGCCACTGTGTACAGAATAAAATTTATTATACCTACTACAGGAAAATTTTGATCACACAACAGTGTCCATCTTTGCGCGGCACGTGAAACACCCGCTTCTTAGTGCGCTTGCCACACATCGGCTTCTTAAGCACTTTGCCGTCCTTCTTTCCTGTAAACTCGGTTTTTTCCTTCATAGCACTCAATTCGATTTTTTGCTCTTTACTGTCGTCAAGTTTGGCTGTTTTTTCCTCCTCCTCGTCACTCAGCATAAGATCGACAAACAAATCTTGCGCCGCCATTCCCGACCAGACAAAAACGTACAATGACTGATTTTTTCTAAAACTGCTGCTTTTATAGTGAAAGGAATTTAAGTTTTACCTTGAGAAATTGGGTAAACACCGGACAGTTTTGACCAAAATAACAGTAGCTGCTGAAATAAGAAATACAAACAGATAAAAAGTAGCTCCTCACCAGAGCAGAAGAGATAAACAGATACTTACCACAACCGGTGCGCCCAACAATACCAAACAGATAATGGACTCACTCCTAGCTAAGTCAGAAATGAGACCCAAAATCCGTCTGGAAGCCCTGAAGAGGGCTGTTGGGTTGGTTTTTTATAGAGGGCTCCTCAGAGCTTCCTCTTTCTGGTCTTCTTTTTGCGCGCCTCCTCTCGCAGCTCCACTGCCCAGCACTCACCGCTCAACCTGACCGCCGCCGCCTCGATCGTCTGGCAGTGCAACGGCAGGTGAAGGGACAAAGAACGAAGCTAAAAATCTAAAGTCACAATCTTCAAAAGATATGGTGGTAGAAAATGCGTTAGATGCTTAGCGAGTGTGTTTTATGCACTTCTAGTTCGTCTGCAGGCGAACGTGTAGGGGCAAGCAGCGGTGACATCATGCGCCAGCTGGCTGCGGTCCAATTTTGGCCTACCTGTCTGGATGTTCAAGCAAAGGTGGCTGGTACGCAGTGGCACTGCGTTGGCCTACTTTCGCGCTGCTGAGCTGCTTGTACGTGTTCAGTCGCGACGTATCTCTGCCGAAAAGTTAGAAAGTGTGTCTGCCCACGTTTACGTGTTTTGGCATTTCCACCTGAAGGCTGCAGATAAGGAAGTTTTCCTGAAAATGGCAAAGCGAGTACGTAGAACGCGCTCTCCGACCGCTCTTCGACGTTTTGTCCTGAAACAGCAACACATTCAATAAACCAACCTAACGGCCCTCTTCAGGGCCACCAGAAGGACGTGAGGTCTGGTTTGTGCTATTTGAATCCGAACTAGTCTCGCGTCCGACCGGTGATTTCGTTGGGTCAGCTGAAATCGGTAAGTACGTTCTTTCTCACTAAAATTCTGAGGGGGGCAGTGACGTAATCTGGCCGGGGTGTGCTAAAATCTGGCAATTTTCCTGGCAAAATTCTGAGGGGGGCAATTTGAATTTCCCGCCAAAATCAAACCCAACTTCTCAACCACCAAATTTCCCAACCAAATTTCACAACCAAAACTTTGTGTCAGAGCTGGGGGTGCAAATTTATCAACCAAAACTTTGTGTCAGAGCTGGGGGTGCAAATTTTCCAACCAAAACTTTGTGTCAGAGCTGGGGGTGCAAATTTATCAACCAAGACTTTGTGTCAGAGCTGGGGGTGCAAACATCAACACATATCTAGACCGTTTAGACATTTAACTCTAACTGATAGTGTGGCTCAGATGGTAGAGCGTTGGACTCTGAAACAGAAGGTGGAGGGATCGAACCCCACCCGAGCAAAAGTTTTGATTTCTACCAAAATCAAACCCCAAATTCTGAGGGGGCAATTTGAATTTCCCGCCAAAAATCAAACCCTAATTCTGAGGGGCAGTGACGTAGTAAGCCCTGATCTTAAGACGCTGTCTTAAGAGTCGTTCTCTGAACCGATCGAGTTTCAGTATTCAGACCCCAAAATTGAAAGTTTGAGCTAGAGAGCTGTAAGTTGGCACACTAATACATACTTATGAGTTATCTTTCAGCTGCAAAGGATTAGTGGATCTGACGCTCCTGTCCTGAGATATAGCCTTCCGAAAATCGGTCTGCTTAACTATGGGACCAAAATTTCAAACTCGAATTTCTCGCTTCATACTCCGAATTGGGACCTAAAAATTGGGGGTTTTAGAGTACTTTTAGACTGCTTTAAGAAACTTTCGTCAAATTTTCGTTTTCAGAAAAAAATTTTTTTTTCGCCCCCTTTGCGCCCCCCTAGCTCGTCTGGAACCCCCCCCTACCCAGTTTTTTTTATTTCAGAAAAATGTTGCGCTATCAATTACCTACCGTTTGGTGTGAAGCATTGTTTGCTCAGACCCGAAAAACGTGAGGAAATTGAGGTCAAACATGTCCCGGTCGCAAAATTTTCGCACTTTTCTCAGGTCAAATATTTCCAAGTCCGGTTTTCCACCTACTAGTACGAATTCGGACTTAAAAATTGGGGGTTTTAGAGTACTTTTGGACTGCTTTAAGAAACTTTTCTCAAATTTACGTTTTCAGAAAAAAAATTTTTTTCGCCCCTTTTGCGCCCCCCTAGCTCGTCTGGAACCCCCCCTACCCAGTTTTTTTTATTTCAGAAAAATGTTGCGCTATCAATTACCTACCGTTTGGTGTGAAGCATTGTTTGCTCAGACCCGAAAAACGTGAGAAAATTGAGGTCAAACATGTCCCAGTCGCAAAATTTTCGCACTTTTCTCAGGTCAAATATTTCCAAGTCCGGTTTTCCACCTACTAGTACGAATTCGGACTTAAAAATTGGGGGTTTTAGAGTACTTTTGGACTGCTTTAAGAAACTTTTCTCAAATTTACGTTTTCAGAAAAAAAAATTTTTTTTCGCCCCTTTTGCGCCCCCCTAGCTCGTCTGGAACCCCCCCTACGCAGTTTTTTTTATTTCAGAAAAATGTTGCGCTATCAATTACCTACCGTTTGGTGTGAAGCATTGTTTGCTCAGACCCGAAAAACGTGAGAAAATTGAGGTCAAACATGTCCCGGTCGCAAAAGTTTCGCACTTTTCTCAGGTCAAATATTTCCAAGTCCGGTTTTCCACCTACTAGTACGAATTCGGACTTAAAAATTGGGGGTTTTAGAGTACTTTTAGACTGCTTTAAGAAACTTTTCTCAAATTTACGTTTTCAGAAAAAAAATTTTTTTCGCCCCCTTTGCGCCCCTTTCGCCCCTTTTTTTTCTGAAAACGAAAATTTGGCAAAAATTTCTTAAAGCAGTCTAAAAGTACTCTAAAACCCCCAATTTTTAAGTCCGAATTCGTACTAGTAGGTGGAAAACCGGACTTGGAAATATTTGACCTGAGAAAAGTGCGAAAATTTTGCGACCGGGACATGTTTGACCTCAATCTTCTCACGTTTTTCGGGTCTGAGCAAACAATGCTTCACACCAAACGGTAGGTAATTGATAGCGCAACATTTTTCTGAAATAAAAAAAACTGGGTTGGGGGGGTTCCAGACGAGCTAGGGGGCGCAAAGGGGGCGAAAAAAATTTTTTTTTCTGAAAACGAAAATTTGACGAAAGTTTCTTAAAGCAGTCTAAAAGTACTCTAAAACCCCCAATTTTTAGGTCCGAATTCCGAGTGTGAAGCGAGAAATTCGAGTTTGAAATTTTGGTCCCATAGTTAAGCAGACCGATTTTCGGAAGACTATATCCCAGGACAGGAGCGTCAGATCCATTAATCCTTTGCAGCTGAAAGATAACTCATAAGTATCTATTAGTGTACCAACTTACAGCTCTCTAGCTCAAAGTTTCAATTTTGGGTCTGAATAGGGCAAAGGACCAAAACGCGATCTGACCAGAGAACGACTCTTAAGAGCGCTGGGGGCAGTGACGTCGGATGACGTCACAGCCCCCCCCAGCGTACCGCGGCTTACTACTGTTGAGAATTAAGTGAAAAAGAGTGATTTTTATGAACCCGAAAAAGTGGAGAGGACATTTTTTGTGCACTACTGTATCCGATCCGATCCGATGTGCGGGGGACCTTTCGGCCCTACGCTCAGACCTATGTGGTCCATTGCGCGACCCCCGTGGTTCGTCATCTCGGACGTTTCCCTTCTATCACTGCCAGCCACTCTAGGCATGCTGTTGGGCGCCAGGTACTAAGAGAGTGCCTGGCGCGTTGACGTCATGGTGATGTCGGCTCCCAACGTCCGCTTGGTCCCCCCAGGTGTGAGAGAGGCCCCCAGGCCTAGTCGGTTTCCATGGACAACTCCTGACGTCATTGATCTTCTCCTCCAACGTGGTATGCTTTTGGAGCGGCGTCGATGCAATGGCAGATCCAGTCGGTTCCCATTTTACCTACTAGCTGTCACCAGCTTTTGGTGGCCTGGGTGGAGCTTTATGCCGACGACCAACTCTTTGCGGCAAGAAACTTGCCGCGCCGAGAGGATAGGCGCACGACGTCGCGCACAGTGGCTTTGCGGCCTAAACCACTACACCAACTGTGCCAGCGCACTACTGTATGTGGTACCCCCACATTCGGCCACTGTGGTGCCACCGTATATGGTACCGGTACCATATATGGTACCTGCATTCGCATTGGTACCGGTACCGGTACCACTCTGTTCAGATTTCGTACCCATGGCCATGGGTAGGGCTACCATACAGTCCCGCTCTCAAACAGCTCGACCAACAGCCAGAATTCGCGAATATCGCCAACAAAGCCAACAGGCGCGCTGGGTCACCAACAGGACCCACAAATGACCCACACCAACAACAAAACGACATCACCGCCGCCAACAGACGGCAAACCGGCCGCCGGTCACTGCTTATAAACCAGTGCGCGCAATTCTATTAGGAAAACCGGCCGCCGGTCAGTATACGGCACCACCACAGGCTGCGAACGTGGGTGGGGGTGGGTACCATATCCCCTTGATACCTACCTTTTTGGCTGATGTCTTTTTACTTTTTCGGGGGGCGTGATGTCAGCCGCGTCCCAAAAAATTTTTTCCAAATGTCGACCTCCCGGAGACATCCGCCGTATTTTTAGGAGAAAGGACGCCATACCGGCTGACGACATTTTTACGTCCCTTTGAGGAAGTACGTCAGCACCTATCGGTGGTCCCCGACAGAAAAGGGACGATAGACATCCTAAATGGAGATGTAGGTACAGAGGACGTGTTCACAGAGTATGTTTGACAAAACTGACCAATCCTAAATGGTCGAAATTATATTTATGGCCCAGCTGGACAACTGTGAATGCTTAAAATTTATCTCGAATGATGTTTGACTGAATTGCTAAATGACAAGTAAAATTTTATTGAGATGTAGTCTATCAGAAAGCTTTTTTCTTTGATGTGATGGATTTTAGCCAAGCTTCTGTCAGAGACAAATTCAATTCATTGCTTGTTCTGCGCACCGTTAACGCTGGCATGGGTCATGTGTACTGTAGCGCCAAACAGCGAGTTCCAAACTGCAATTGTAGCTAAAAACAGTTGCTCATTCCAATGTCCCCTTGAGACGTGTCACATCTCCTAGCTCTAGGGATGTCCATCCCAAAAGGGATCTGATGCAGAAATAATTTTTTTGGGAACTCTTTCTCTACCAGCGACAAAGGATGTCCGACATCCTAAATCGCGAGGAACACGACCGGTCTACGCCCTCGGGGCATCAGCCGTGGAGGGCTTCGACCAAAAATGCGGCGCTGACATCCGTGTCACATATCCCCAAAAAAATTCGAGGCCATAGACGGCTCAAGAGACGGGGACATCCGACGTCCCCGTCGACATCTGTTTTTTTCGGCGCATGTCATTTTTCAGGGACGTGGCTGGTCTTAAATAAGACCGGGTCTGCGCGAAAGGGATAAGGTGACGGTACCATAAACGGCGTTAAGTGTCTGACTGTATGAGGCAGATTTATACTTCTGCACCGGTACTTCAGCACGCCGCTCAACCAATCCAGTAAATCTACCTTGTGCGGTAGAGCGGCGAGCTAAAGTGCCAGTGTCACCGGGGTGGCAGAAGTATAGACAGGCCGTTACAATTGAAAGATAGTAAGAATGTATCCATTCTGCGTTTGTGTGGGACAACAATAACAGCTTTCATTCGGCGTTCTCCCTAATCTGCATTCTTCCTAAATTGTGGTCATCAAACCACTTACCACTTTGACAGGAAAAGTAGTGCTGACTGCATACTCCAATAGAGAAATTGCCATCAGGTTGGTCTGTACAATCGACACCGCAGTCCGGACTTTCTTCACTGCCAAACGGACACATGCATACAGTTTGATGGTTGGCATCAGGGAGACACTCCTTAGGTGGTGGACACTGGTTAGAGGGCAAACAATTGTTCTCTAAAATCGTTTGACTAGATGGCTGATGATGGATGTATTGTACATCTACATACCTATAAGTTCGCATACGTATCTCAGCTTCTGAGCGCAGAACTGGTTTTGGAACTGTTTCGGGTTAGCTTGGTACGTGAGACAGTTTCCATCAGATGCATCTATTAACCAGTTTGCATAGGTGACAGTAGAGTTGACCTCGGGGTAGTAGCCCTGCTCAGCGGTAAGCATCCATTGCAGGCGAGACGGCAGGGTGCCGTGGAATGGGTGGCGCGTGCGCATACCTACATAGAATGGTTTTGAAAGTCTGAAGAGTGCTTACAAGCTTCAAACCTATATAAGCGATTTCATTGCCAATCAGCGATGCCACAGCCTGTTCCACTGCGTCTGAAACAAGATGCACCAACCGTCCGGATATGCCGGCAATGCCTGAACTGTTGGCCAGAGCCACGCATCTGTTGAAAGCTTGAACCCAGATTTGCCCAATGGTAAAAGGCACCACACAGGACTGCGTGGAATTTATGTAAATTCCGCCGAGATCTGTGCAATTGCAAGCCAAACTAGGACAAATTGCATCCGACCGAAAAATGCTCGACCAAAGACACAACACTGAAAAGACGCAAAAAATTCCTGAACATAATCCGCAAAATAATCACTTAGAGAATAAACTTACGCGCTAATATAAAGTTCGTGCTGACTGGCATGGCTTTAGGGCGATCTAACTGCCGCCGACATACAGTCATTCACCGACCAACTGCGCCGGTTGTCATGGTTTGAACTTTGCTGTAGGGTTGTAGTCAAGTAATAAACTAAATTTATGACAGCTGTCTGATCGGTTGGAGAGCATTGGGATTCTGTCTCAACAACAATCAACTTGATCAGTCAAACTTGGTAAATGTGCAGCTCGTTTAAAATCTACAGTACATGTAAGCTAGCACAACAAGCACAGATTTGACGAAGTTTCCAAGGCAGAATTGCACTCGGTCCAAATGAGCCAGCATTTTCCGATTGAATTCGGCGACGAATTCCGGCCTGCCGAACATTCTCGAGCGCAGACCTTGCCAAGTATCATGGAATTTAGCATGATTTACAGTCAGGCACTTAACGCCGTTTATGGTACCGACACCATATATGGTACCCGTACCTAGGGTAGTGGTACCGTATATCGCTCCATATGTGTGTCGCTCCCAGTCCTCCGACCACCAACTAAATAGACCCGTTGTTGATACTGTAGGCAGGGCCTGGTCACCATGCATACCATTTTTAGAGCATTTCAGTCGGGCCGAACCACAAAGAGGCGGATTGGAGCAAAGGCTACTCGGAAGGCAGCAGAAGAACTCGCCTTCCTAGGAAGGAAGGGCGCGCGCTATATAAGCAGAGGGCCGCAGCGCACCTCGCTCAGTGTCTCTGGAAGTTGTTCGGTTGCGTTCAAGCTTTATTATACCTCTGCATCCTATCGCTACGGCCCCAGCCCCGGTGGACGCCCATCGACAACTCCTCACGACCAGACCCGACGGAGCCCGGCAGGTAAGCGAGAGTAGATTACACCCTTTAGGGAGAAAGACATAGTTAAAGCATCACGTATTTAGTAGTTGTCCAGTCTTATGGTAGCTGACATTTGCCCGCATGCCCATTGTGGCCCGTTGCTCGAAGTCTATTGGCCGACACCAGTGCACGCCCATCATTTGTCAGCTGAGCAAGTCTACTAACTATAGATAAATTAGTTGTTGAGCCATATTGATCGTTCTCACGGCCATCCGCTGACTCCTAGAGCGCTGTAGTCGGTGCGCCCATTAAACCGGCATAGCTATCGCTGTGTCAAATCTATCTCAAATTCACCCGTAGCCGCCGCACTACAGTACGTAGGTTACACCTCAGAACACAGGCCAATAACCTACATCACACCCTATTAATCAGGAGTCTAATGATCACAGGTCTTTTCAATATAACCAGTAAATAACAATAGACATACCGGTAACAGGGGGTCTGGGGGTTTGCCCCACACCGGACTTAGGCCAGACCCCCCGGATGGGAAAACCTCCCCCTACGAGACGATTTTTCCGACCCCCACCTACGATTTTTCTGGCAAGTAACTTTTGAGCAAATTTTTGCTGTTTCTAGCACAAAAAACAACATTGGAAACGTGCAAAACACGCCTATTCTATTGCGCAGCAAAAATAACCTAATGACGTCATGAGGAGATCACCGAACACGCCCGGGTGTGCCGGGGCAGGTACTAACCAATGGCAAGTTATAACCAAACAATGACATATCACGCCGATTAATGAAATATCACTAAAAACCATGAGTTGCCCGAAGAGCAAAAATGATAGATGGACGGACATGACATATCCGTCGTTTCTCTGTCATATCGTTTTGGAAAGTACGTGATCTCATTGTTTACCTCGGGACATATCATTTTGCGGATCTGTCATGTTGCCATATGGCAGATCCGTATGTTACGAGAAGTTATACTGCAACTCGGTTCCTAAACGATTGACGAATAGTGCGTACTTGTCTTGTCAATACTATTTAGTGTATTGTGCGTGGCATATGTGTGTGTAGGTAGAAATAAATTTCAGTTATTTGTTTACCTGTGGGGCAAAACTACATATCCACTAACGTCAGCAACATTGCTGTTATCGTACGTAAATTGCTTTGCAGTGATAGAATTCACCCTGCTCTCTATATACTTTAAATGGCTAACAACACACTGAGACTGAGAGTTGTTTGTTGTTGCATGGAGTGTGAGTCACAATACTGTATTCTACTTTGTCTGTCTGTTGGCCTGTCTCAAATATCTCGATGCTCAAAATGTCGACGTGACGAAAGTTTATTGCTTCTGGTAGTATAAATGAGACATAAAAGTTGTGATGAGAATAAAGAACAGTTAGGCAGGGGGAGGACCGCTCTCGTCTCCTCCCTCAGGAGGGGCGGGAGCGCCACCGCCGCCCTCGCAGGTGCCGCAGCTCTTCTTGCAGTAGGCGTCGACGTTCTTGTCCTGACCACAGCGGTCGGTGTACTTGGCACACCAGCTGACTGTGTCCTCGCACACTGAAAGGACAGACTGAGTAGAGAGAGAGACTGGTAAGGGACTGACCGCCGCATTTGTTGCAGGTCTTTTTGCAGTTTTCCTTGGCCCACCAGCCGTTGCAGTGCTCCTCGGTCAGTCCGCTGCACTTCTCTCCTCCTGCGTCCTCGCAGTCCTGCGACACCACCAACGCCACCACAGACAACACACACAGCAGCTTCAGCATTCTCACGGACTGACTGATGGGACTCTGAATGAATGCTTGTCCTCTGCGCTTTATTTATAGTCACCAATGTTGGCACAGATGTTCTTATACGTTCAGGTGCAACCACTGTCACAGCAGCGCTCCATTCTCTGATTGCTTGTTTTTTCGATCCCCTGTCAGAATTCTAGCGAGGCAGTGCCCCAGAAAAATATGACATACAAAATGTAAATGTCACTGAATCTGGTATGTACGTAATACTATTCTTAACAACTAAAATACTGCGCTTTAGCTGCAATAGCTGTCTGACACTGTTTGAAATGAAAGGTTCCGAATTAGATCGATTTTTGCTGATCAAATACAAATACACAAAAATACACATTTCGAGTACTGTTTACGTATATGGTAATGTGTATCGGAATTTCAACGTGTATACGTGTGCCGGCAGCCTCCTTAACAAATTTGAAATACAATGTGTATTTTGTGTATGGTAAAAGTTTATGTGTATGCACAAACAACAGTAGCTGAGTCGAGTGAGAGTTACAATTTTTGGTTTTGTCTCAAATACAAGTCTGTTGGCTTTTATTCGAGTCTTGGCTTCTATTTTTTAAAACCTGTTTGAGGGGCGAGAGGGCCTTCTATTCGAGACCGTGCGGTAGATTTGTTTGCAGTTCTACTGTACATCTCTTCGTGTGCATAAACTTTGTAGCAAATTTTCTAATGATGTCCGAGTTAACTGTTAATCAAAGTCACTCTTATTATATGCCAAGCGACACCTTCGATAGGGGTTCCTGTTTCTGCCAATGTAGGAATAGTATAGTGCATATGTTTGCAGTGGCGTATCCGCAATTTTGCTAAAAGCGGATGTAAAATACAGGAAAATTCCGAAAAATTAGCCTTCAAAAACGCATTTAAGGCATTCCGAGCATAAAAATATATTTTGGTAAAACACTAATTGACGCGACGATGACACTCTCAGTTGTTGCTTTCAGAAGAGCGTAATCGGACGTAAAGCTCTTGTTTGTTGCATGCAGAAATTAAAGACTGGTGCGTGAGAAATATTCTACAGGTCGGGAGCAGCCGTTTGATACCATAATTGGTCTTCGTTACTGATCTACAATTGAGGTGTTCTCCCTACTAATTAAATTAATTATTAAAAATCAAAAGAAACTGTCATTGTGAACCCTGGATCTGCACTGACTACCTAAACTACTAATACTACTAAGCGCAGTGGTCCGTATGGATCTGCGTAGTATGTGATTGGCCATGGAATCTGCCGCCAGCTTCCTTTCTTCTTTCAGCTACAATTTTGGTTTTCAGGTGCTGATTTTTTTAACTAATTAATTAATTAATTAATCAGTTTCGGATCATTTCATGCATGTATTATTGTCTAGCACCATATTATTATAACAGCCCACATTTGTTATTGGTGTCAAAATTTTTTAAAAAATCGTTTTTCAGAAAAAAAGCGTTTTAACAGGCGACTACTAAAGTTCGCAGCATCGCATCCGTTGGGCCAAGAATGTATAACACCAAGAATGGTCCACTCGGCGGCTCGGCCGTAGTCAGCTGAGCAGCCATGCGGTGCAACAATCGCGGCTACGTAGGCGCGATCGCGTCCACGTAGGCGCGATGAGACCGCGTAGGCGCGAAATCTATGCTGCTTACTCCTGCAGAAAATAATTTCAGGCGTAGGGCCAAATTCGTCTCGTCTAGGGATGCAAATGGTATAAAAAATACCAAATACCTGTTAGCAGTTTACGCAGTGAATGCCGCTATGTGGCCAAGGAACACAACAGAGTTTAATGACAACACAATACAAGTAGTAATTCGTTAGACAACAACAAGAAAGTATATGTAAAAATGTCACTGCATCTGCTTTCATTCCTCCCCCTGATGCAGTGAAATACGAGTAATTTTGTCGATTGACGAAAACCGCAGAACATCACTCAAGATTCCACAGCCATCATCAATACGTTTGGGCTTTTTCAAAACGGCTTTAGGACGCAGCGCATATTCGGTCTTTACTTCTCTAGGAACTTCCTGCGGCGGCTGCGTCACTTCTTCTTCAACTGGAGGTGGTGGTTGTATTTGATGTTCTTCCGCAGGAGTGCCAACGATGACGTCATCACCCTCCGATACACATTCACGGTGCAGAGTGAAGTGATCCGATCCGATCCGATGTGCCTTACGGCCTGCGATCAGACTCGAGGTCCATTTCGCTTCCCCGTGATTCGTCATCTCGGACGTTTGCCCTTCTTTCACTGCCAAGCCACTCAAGCCATGCTGTTGGGCGCCAGGTACTAAGAGAGTGCCTGGCGTGGTGACGTCATGGTGCTGACAGCTCCCAACGGCCGCCCCGGCCAGTGGCACTAAACCGGTATCAGCCTTATTGCTGGTCTCTCAGACAGCTCCTGACGTCGTTGATCTTCCCTCCAACGCGGCATGCTTTTTGGAGCGGCTTTCGGTGCAACGGCAGATCCAGTTGGTTCCCATTTTACCTACTCACTGTAACCAGTTTTCGGT
Source organism: Sabatieria punctata (assembly GCA_030248155.1). Taxonomy (NCBI): domain Eukaryota; kingdom Metazoa; phylum Nematoda; class Chromadorea; order Araeolaimida; family Comesomatidae; genus Sabatieria; species Sabatieria punctata. Next base: position 12,639 of record JASANB010004737.1, read on the forward strand.
GGCCTGGGTGGAGCGTTGTGCCGACGACCAACTCTTTGCAGCAAGAAACTTGCCGCGCCGAGAGGATGAACCACTACAACCGCTAGGGATGCAGGGGCCGCCGTGACCCAGAGGCAGCGAGCTACCCACTGAGCCAACGACGCGGCGTGAAGTGATCTTCGGCAAAGACAATGTCCTTCAGTGTTTTGAGTGTCTGTTTCTCTGGGTCATGTCATACAATCGATATCCAGGAGAATTAATTCCATATCCAACAAAGACATACTTAGTCGCTGACAGAACCAGTTCAAATGGCTTTCTGGCAGTTATGTCACCAATGCGAGGATGCGATCCATGCTTCACTTTTGCAAAAATGCATCCCTCACAGGTCGGTAGTTGAGCGCGCAGATATATCGAGCCAAGGAGGATCTGTCAGTTGCCATGCTACACGAAGTGCTGCGTTCAGCTGAAGATAAACTGCAACACGCGGAGACTGAGACTGTCATGTTGACGCGCCACCTTGGTCAGTCTTCTGTTCATAGCAATACCAGTCGTTTTCCCTGTTCCAGCTGCAATGAAGTGGGACATTACTGGAATGAGTGTCCAAAGCCAAAAGACAAATCAAAAGCCCCTTCGAAGATGTTTGCAAAGAAAAAGAAGTCAAGGTTAAATGAGTCTGCTAAAGCAGCCAAAGCCGCCGACAGCTCATCCAATGATGAAGGAGAAGGAGGTCATTTTCTGTATGCTGCTGACCATGTCCTTGCCACTACCAATCTGCAACAGAAGTTTCTGCTTGACTCTGGAGCAACGAAACATGTTGTGCGTGACAGGGAGCTATTCAGTGAGTACGTTGAATTTCTGAAACCGCATCCTGTAACACTCGCTGATAGCAAAACGCCGACCGCAGCAATCGGAATGGGCAGTGTAGGTGTGATTATGGTATGCAACGACAAACGCACTCGTGTCACTCTACATAACACACTACACATACCCACTGCAACGACAAATCTGATCTCCATCCGCAGGGGTCAGTTAGCAGTTTACGCAGTGAATTCCGCTATGTGGCCAAGGAACACAACAGAGTTTAATGACAACACAACACAAGTAGTAATTCGTTCATACATGTGCATGGTCCGCAGCTCAGAGGAGGACAGTCAGGTCTCCACGCATAGTTGCCTGGCGAAATGCTCAAATTTTCGGCGCGAAGTTCAAATTTTGGCGGGAAATTTGATTTTTTTGCAACTATTTTGGAGGAAAATTCGAAAAATTCACTTAAAATTCAAAACATTGTACTTTATGTTGACTTTTTGACAAAAACTGCCCAAAAACCGGATTTCCATCAGAAATTTTGTCAAAAAATCGAAATTTTCGATGAAAATTTGCGAAAATTTTGGGTTTGGTGCGTAGTTGCCTGGAGGAAGGGTGCGTAGTTGCCAAAATTGATTTCTGTGGCTTAAGAACGCATCTGAAGGCTTTCTAGCAGCCTCTAGCAACGTTTGGTAGATTTATATTTTCGTCCCCCCTGTCCCCCTCTGGGCACCCCCCATGCACATGTATGAATTCGTTAGACAACAACAAGAAAGTATATGTAAAAATGTCACTGCATCTGCTTTCAATACCAGATACCAGATGGTATTTTTTTTCAGCAAAATATATAAGTTTTGCCTCAGTGGAAGAGTTTTTGTTCATCTAAAAGAAATCTAGTCATGCCGAGAAAGAAAACGAGCAGAATTTGGTGGTTTTTCACTGACTCGGGAAATTGGCAAGCACGTTGTGACGTTTGCGGTCTAGGCTCACTCTCGATAAAGGGGCCGTCCATAAACGACGTCGTTCCAAAATCCCGATTTTTTCGGCCTCCCCCTTCCCCCCAAACCCCAAAAATCGCCTTGCGTCGTTTCATGGGGCCCCATGCATGGGCCGGAGGTAAGGGGGGTTTACCCCCTCGCCGGCCCATACCCCCCTCCCCCACCCCACCTCCCGGAAGGAGAAAATTTTCGCTTTTAAGGCAAAATAGGCGTTTTTGGCTTTTTTCGCCCCCCCCCCTCACCCGAGGTCTCCCGAGTCCGAATGCCTGAAATCATTTTCTGCAGGAGTAAGCAGCATAGATTTCGCGCCTACGCGGTCGCATCGCGCCTACCTAGGCGCGATTATGTTGCAGCGCATGGTCGCTCAGCTGACTACGGCCGAGGCGCAGAGTGGAACATTCTTGATGTTATACATTCTTGGTTATAGTAAAGTAGGGAGTAAGTGCCTGGACTGTCGGTGTGAAATGAAAAATGTGTAGTTGCGATTGACGAAGCGATTTTGACTAAAAATAAGAAAATCCACAACTTTCATTTTTTTTCTGATCTCTAGAGAGAAGTTTTAATAGGCGAAGTGCTTCTAGGTTTTTACTTAGAGTTTAAAAAATTGCATGTGTAGTGTGTTTTTGACACCAGTAGCTGACAAGACATGTATGATATGATTATGAACAAAGTTACGTGATTGATTCTTACCGATTCATACTCTAATCTCTCACTGGTCTTTTTAGCTCATTGCTCGTGTGTTTTCTTTCGGCGTTAATCTGTACTTGCTGAGAACAGTAGACAAAGAAGTTCTGGGCATCGCCAATGTCCGGTAAGTTTTTATTCCTTGATGCCCAATGATTAAGGACAGAAATTGTGTAAAAAAAACAAAATACTAAATAGTTTTAGTAATAGCGTTTCATCTGAGCTGCCGACTATGGACTGACTGCTACAAATACATTGATCCAACTTCAGACTTACTTTACTCTACAGTACCCTTCTGTTTGTGGTGCGTGAACCGTTTCGGAAGGCTTTCGTTCAACACACTGGACAGGAAGCCAATGCTGACAAGAAGCGGGTGTCGCAGTGCTCTCTAATTCAGCTTCTTTGGCTCTGGTAATGAAGCCAGTTCTATCTCGCTGATAACAAATCATCAGTAATCCAAAATTTGTCCAAGTCTTCCAAGATTCGAAACAGCCGAACTTGGAAGCACGCAAATTTAGACTAAGACAGACTTTCTGTTATTTTATTGTTTTGTCTGATCTGCCATAATTGTGTCAAATTGAGCAAAAAGTTAGGCTTTTGAGAGTAACCACTTGTTAACTCTAGAGTCACTGTTTCAGCCCGGTGTTGTGTGCGTTCTCAGGATTGGGTCTGAGTCTGGTCTGGTGCTTTCTACTCAGTCAGCCGGAGCCGGAACAGATCGGCAGTTATCGGTTGGCAGTGCTGTTGTTTTGGTTGTCGGCTGTGCTGGAAACGCTTGCCGAGCCTCTTTGGATCATTTGTCAGCAGTTGAGATTTGTTAAAGATGTGGTCAGTCTGCTTGGTGTTTTCCGTCGGCTTAAGATTTACTGTTTTAGGCGGCCATTCAAGGGCTGCACATACTATCTCAGCGGTTGTTTATGGCGCTGTTTGTGTTTGTATGGCCAGTTTCCAATCTCATGTCTTTTGCCTGTGCAATGGTATTGACATTTTGGTCTTTCAACTGCTCATTTGTCATTTGTTTCAGGTGTTGTCTTCCAGCTTATATCTAGTCCTATTTTACTGCCGGTTTATGCAGTTGATCTCGAGAGCTTCAAACATTCCCTACCGTTCTATGCGGGACGTCCTGCCCAAGCCAAATGTCAGCTGTGACTGGCAGAGCTTTAGATTGGCGCGCAGTTTTATCGGACATTCGATTGTAAAGCAGTTGCTTACGGAGGGCGCTCAGTACGTAATGACCTTTTTCGACGTCATCACTTTTGGTGAACAGGGTCAGTTCTACTACAGATACTTGCTTGCGACAGTCAGGCACTTAACGCCGTTTATGGTACTGGCACCATATAAGGTGCCACTACCCGAAGTACCCATACCATGTGGTACCACCACAGTCCTCAAACGTGTGGGTACCATTATGTTACCAGTGCCACTGCCCGAAGTACCCGTACCATGTATGGTAACAGCTACTGTTCCGACGATATCAAAACTTGTCGATATTCGATATCGATATTTTCAGTTCAATATCGATCGATATCGATATCGATATTTATAGTATGCAAGAAAATGTGAAAATTTGAAAGAGCAAACTGCTCTCGTTGCATATCAGTCAAGCACTGATGCAATCAGCGATCTTATATCAATTAAGTAGAGAATGGCAGAAAAGGTAATGGCCCTTCTGAAGCCCTTTAATGTGAAGGTGGACTCCTCAGGCCGATGCCCCACCCTCATTAGGCATAATGAGCTCAAACAGACTAGCGTTTTATAACTAATTTTAATGACAAATATGTAAAAAACTTGATTTTAGTAAGAAGTCGGACTTTTTTGCTTACCATCCTATAAACCACCCATCAGCCGGCAGTAGCCTTCAGGATTTGAAAATGTACCACCGCTCAGTCAAAATTCTAGTAATTCATGTCTGCTTCTGCCCTCCTGCTTCAAGTGTGCGGAGTGAGCAGATCTTCAGTGTTGCTGCAGACATTTAGAACCATACAGTACATGGGCTGGAAAAATGGGTTGGGGTAGTCAAAATACTAAAATTTAGGGGTGGGCCTGCCGGTTTGGGGGGTCGCGGCGATTTTGGTGGGTGAGTCAGAAACACAAGTCGGCTTCAGGTGGATGGGTGGGGTCGTTTAGGGGATTCGAGCCCAAGTTGGAGGGTGGGCAAACCCCCCAGACCCCCACGCGGCCCATGTATGCCAAGAAACAAAGCGTTGCTGTCAGAAGCTGAGTATAGCAAGAAATTGATGTTTCTGACAGCTATCATGCCACTGTTAGGCTTTGACTATAGAATCGATTTCTGAGTTGTTCAGGAAAAACTGTTTTTTTACTGTTACAGAGAAATAAACTTGGTGTCAGTTGTGTTTTATTTTCTGATTTTCCACATAAAAATATCGAAAATATCGATGCGAAATATCGCGATATCGATATTCGAAAAATGTTCAATATATCGACTTTTCGACGATGTCCAAAAATTGCGATCCCTTCCAAAAATCGGCTTGGTGACTTTTGTCGGGAAATCGGCCGCTTTTACCCTCAACTACAAGTATACCGTACACTTGTCTGACTGGTATGCTATAGAATGTATGTACTGTGTAGGTGTTTCAGCGGTGTTCGATGCAATAGACAAACTGGGTAGTTTGGTGGCCAGAATTTTGCTGGCTCCTCTGGAAGAAGCGGCCTATGTCTACTTTTCACAAAACCTGCGCAGGGATGTTGCAGCCAAAGACCAGCACCCGGTTGGTTGCTTTATCTGCTTCTTAGTTGGTTCTGTTCTACTCATCTCTACAGGGTGCGTCGAAATATTGCGATGTCAATGTCGATATAGATATTGGAAAAAGGGTCGGTATATCAACATTTCGATATCGATATGTCGACAGAACCCTACCCTAGTGATTAGGTACTAAAAGTTGCTAATAAGCAGACATGGGCTAGCAATTCAGCTGAGGGAGTGGTATAATATTTTCAAAACATGGGGCCATAAGGTGGGTAACGGCGGCTTAAAGAATGGTAAACCAAAAAGTCCGATTTTTTTACTAATTATAAGGTTTTTAGGCTTATTTCTACCTAATGTATGTTAAAATAAGCTATTTTAACCTTATTTGCACCTAATCTATCCATACTTTTATTGTATTTTTCCATACATAATTCTTCCTAAAAATTCCTGAGAGAGGGGGTAGCGGCGGTCTGAGGGGGTCAACTTCCCTGAGCCCTCTTTGCTTAGTTTCCCCCTCCCCTTTGTTTTTTCGGCTAGATATTACTCGAAACGCAACTAATAATAGTAGGAGATTTTACCTTCAGTTTTAGCAGTTTTATAAGAAATAGCTTCCTAAAAGTTTTCTGGCGAGCAAATACTCCCGGTAGACCCCGTTCTTACATGTATCAGGTGTGTGTGCCATTACTTTGTTCTTGTTATTAGGAAAACTTGAAAACAGCTACGGCAGTGCTGCGAGGTCTGCTGCACACCACGTCTATTGTCGGTTTGACCGTGTCTGCTTTTGGCTACGCCTACTCTTACTTGGCGCTTTGGTTGTACGGAGGACACTTGCTCTCCACCGGATCTGGTCAGAGTCACTTTTGTTTGTTTAGCCGTTAGTATTCTCTTTTACAGGTCCAAACATGCTCAGACTCTACTGTGTCTACGTTCTTTTAATGGCTCTCAACGGAATTACCGAGTGTTTCGCTTTCGCTACTATGAAACAAGAGCAGGTACGAGTTTGTTTGGCTGAAATTTTTGCATACCCAATACATAACAGTTATTGCAGACCGGCATATGTAATGTAACAGCTCCGGGCCGACCTGGGGTGAGGGGGTAGGGGGTTTCCTCAGGTGGGGGTCGAGGGGGATTTCGCCCAGACGGGGACCCAAATTTCAAAAAGCTCCAAAACGCCTGAAAATGCGTTTTAGCACGTTTTTTCAGTAAGGACGCTAAAAATCACTATTTTAAGCTGCCAAATGGCGTTTTAGAGCTAAAACAAGCAAAAAATAGCAAAAAATGGCTTCCAAAAACACCGATTTCTCTTCAATAGCAGCAGTGGAAACGCCAAATTCGGTTCCCAAAGGCTTTTCAAGCTAATTTTGGGCTAAAATTAGTGATATCTAAGCCAGTTTGTACTGGGAGCCACTGCTAGTACTTGTATTTTTGGGTCGGGTTGGTCCCTTAACCTGTCTCGGGGGGAGGTGAGGGGGGGTTTGGCCTTTTCAGCTAGGGGTAACCCCGCAAACCCCCTAGTACATGTATGCAGACCGGTACCCACGGGGTGGGGGCCCCTTTAGACCACTTTTCTAACCACTCTCCCGATTTTTCTGGGACGCAACTTTGGGCTAATTTTGTTACAATTTCAGTCAGCAATTGATAAAGTTCCCTGTAAAACAGCAGTATTTCAGTCCCGTACCAGTAGAAACAAACAATTTTTCTGTTCAGCTCACCTGAATGGAAAAATTTGAAACGCTTCTGTAAACCCTATTCTTGGCCGTTCCCGACCGGATGAAAATTTTCAGCCGGATCCGGATCGGATATCAGATTGTGCAAAAGTGGTTGTAAGATTTTGAAAGTACCTGCTCGGGTCGCTGATCGAACAGGGCGAGAAAAATTAGCCTTAAAAATGCATCAAAAATGTATTCATGGGGTAACATTAGATAGCGGAAATTTGCAGTTTTAGTTGTTTTAAGACACAGTAGCCCGACCAGAATGAGAATTTTTTGGAAAATTTGGCTTAAAAAAGTCGAACGCATTCTGAGAGCGAAATAGAATAGACTCATACACCGGATCGGATGTATGCGATGTCCGACCTTGATCGGATAAGGATCCGGATATCCGGTCGAGCCCTAATTACATGTTTGGTCATTAATAGTATAAAGTTGATCTAATCTGATCGGTTCAGGTGACCAGGCACCAATACTTGCTACTTCTGTTCACGGCGGTGCACTTGCTGGCTCATTTGTGTCTGTCGTGGATGTTCGGAGGGTCTGGCTTTATTCTGGCTAATGCAATCAACATGATCTGTCGCATTCTATACAGGTTGGTACTTTATCACTTCTCCAATTCTCTCTACCCTTAGAAGGAAGCTAGTAGATTTGTGTCACCGTTTTCAGTCTGTGGTTCATCCGAAAGTTCTTCTCCTCCTTACCGGACCAGCCACTGCTGCCTTGTCTGCTTCCAAACATCTACGTGTTCTGTGCTCTCTTCTTCTCTCTCATCTTCACCTCTCTGTCCGAGCTGCTTTTCTGCTGTCGAGGATTCTTCAATTCAGTGGCTCACGTGTGCGTCGGCGCCGTAGCCTTTTTCTCCACCTCTCTCACTGTCTACACCACTGATTTTGAACTTGTTCAGTTTGTGGAGTTGGTGCAAGCTATTACTCATAAAAAAGTCGACTAATTGCTTCTTGCTGTTCAGGGTGTACCAAAGAATTGTGCGATTTGGCTGAAATTTTGTAGTAGCATATATTGCATTCTTAGCTTACAAAATGATTTCTATTACAATTGCTGGTGTGCAACTGAAGAAGCATGGCAGTAGTAATAAGATTTACTGTTGGTAGCGGAAGAGAGACAAGTGAGAAATGCCAATTTGCATCAGTACCAAGCTCTCGCTTGTTTGATCGCCTGTGCATCTTCGAATGTCAGAGCTTGTTCGACCCACTTGATCTGTCGCTGCAACCATTTCGGAATGCCTTTATCAGTCTGCCCTACCACTCTGCATGCTGCTCGATTTACCACAATGGAAATGGTCAGCGTGCAGTCATCTAAAACTACAGAGTGTCTGAAAAATGGACACATTTCTTTTTACTTCAAATTTTGACCAAATAGGCTGAAATTTGGACCATAGGTGCCAAAATTCGGGGAATTTTGTGTAAAGTTTGGTGCGCCAAGCTGACCCAGTCCCAAGAAATTAAAAAAAACTGAAATTTGTTAATTAAAAACCAAGCGAAGTAGTGTTAAAAGTGACACCTTTCTTTTTGTTGTAATTTCTGGAATTTGGAAACTATCTGCTGAGCTTCAGGGTATTTTATACTTTAAAATTTCATTCATTGACATTGGGATAGACTCGAGAAAATAACCCTGAAGAACTGGTTTTTCTGATCTGCTCAATCAAAAAACTGATGTTCAGGATTTTCTTCATTTTCTCAAAACTGCTTACGTCTAAATACATAAAATGCCCCGACGATTAGAAGATATTCTCCCAACTCCAGGTCATTTGGCGAAAATTTGCAAAAATTACAGCAAAAAAGAAACGTGTCCATTTTTAACATTATTTCGTTTGGTTTCGAATAACAAATTTCAGTTTATTTTTAATTTCTTGGGACTGGATCAAGCCTGGTTCACCAAACTTTAACACATAATTTCAGTCTATTTGGTCAAAATTTGCGGCTATGGCAGTAAAAGGAAATGTGTCCATTTTGTAGATAACCTGTACAAAATAACTATGTACGTTTAATGCGCAAAAATTGAGTGGTAGCCTCATACATGTAACAGGTCATCCGCCGATGGGGGAGGGGGGGTTGGGGGGTCTGGCGCCGGCCGGGGGGGTTTGAGCCAAAATTTTGGGAGGGGGGCTGGGGCACTAAAAAACGCTCAAAAATCGCAATTTTTGGGCTAAAAACCGCCAAAAATCGCTAATTTGGGCTGAAATACAGCCAACAAGTGCTGTTTTGCAGGCGATTTTGGCAATTTTTGTGTCTGGAATTGTAAAAAATTGCAAAAATTTGCTCGAAAAATTACTTTCCAGAAAAATCGGAGGGGGGTCGGTGAAATCGTCTCGGGGGGTCCCCATCTGGGGGGTCTGGCCTATGTCGGGGGGCAGACCCCCCAGACCCCCTGTTACAGGTATGGGTAGCCTTTTTTTCGTGTTCGCGGTTTTCTTGCGAAGTGAACACATTTATTCCCAAGGTTTGGGGCAATTTATAAAGAGTAAAAACAGTCGTACTGATCTGGTGTTGAATAATTTCGAGAGAGCCGTCCTTTGGCCATTGGAATTGTTGCTCTTCAAAATGCCTCCTCAGCGCCGCAGCCAGACGCACGTAACTGTAGCCACAAACTGTAAATGCGCGACGCAAAGAAAAGACGTTTAGCTAAAGCAAATGATTTGCACGCAGCAAAACCGGCACTGTCTTACTCTTCTGAATCGGATTCGTAACACATTGATCACTAGTTCTATTTCCTTTTCTTTGGCGCATCTGAGCACATCGCTAAGCAGACTTTTGGTGATTTGGTTGGCAGGCAATCCCTCCAGAGATAAATCGTAGATTTGCCGCAAAGACCTGAATTTAGCAGAAAATGTGCGCACTTACTGTTAAAGAAACGTATTACCTGTTCACGCGCTTAACCGGTGCCATAACACAAAACGCAACACAACACAAGCGAACGGCGGTATGACTTATGTAGATTTTTGCTGTACGTACATAAGCTTGTATATTGTTTATCGTCCAATCACACTTCTAAAACCATTACACAGCTTGATCAATTTCTCGAAAAACCGACTACAAACAGCATGACAGCCGTGACGGCAGTGTTAAAAATCAGAAAGGCACACAGCATAAACAGATCGAGACGATCTGTAACTTTGCGCCAAAGTTCATCACGATTTTGTAGAACTTCACGCTCTTTCAAATACTCGGAGATACGTTCCACGCCACTCAAATAACTGATCAACTCTTTTTTGAACTCCTCAAGATCCTAAAGAAAGCAAAGTTACATTCTGATAGATGCACAATCAGCTTACTTCAGGGTTTTGACTTTTCTTCACAGTTTTCCTCTGAACTTTGCTGTATTTTCTCCAAGCCGAACGTCGTCTTGCCGCTCCAATACCAAAAATCGGTTTGGCCAATGGACTTCGCGAGCCCTGAAACCGTCGAAACATTTGACACAGAAGGCCGAGAAACAGTCACTTTTACCTGACTGCGGTCATCAGGGTCTTTGGGTTGCACAACAAGAAAGGTTCCACTGGACTGAGAAATCTGGTCCACTGAGCTGTTTGTCGCTTTTTCTTCGTCCTGTGTTTCTGCCTCCACGTCGTCAAAAAAGTCGTCATCGTCGGGTTTGACGCAAGTGGCTTTGACCAGCCATTGAGGAGGTTGTTGCCCTTCTATGGCTCTTCGATGCAGAAACATGAACACCACCGTTACACAGGATGCTGCCGAGGACACGATTATTTCCAGCAGAATGAATATGCCTAAAACCTTGTCTACCACCTGCAAGCAGTGTGAAGAATGTACCGAACCTAGCAGAGGTAAGCCCATTTCAGAAGTTTTTGGCATTTGTTCAGCTACGATTAGCAGCAAAACGGACATGGTCAACATGGTTGTTAGACCCATTGTAACCTGAAAACTAGTACATATCTGCTTAACTAAATGCTTAATTCAAAGTGATTCTAATCCCAAAATAGACATTTTGAGAATTTCTTATGTGAACAGAAGCCTGTCAAACCTTTTCCTGTCGTTCTCCGAAAGAATTGAAAGGCGAAAAGAGGCCTACAATAGCCAACATAGTGATGACAAAGCTGGGGACGACCAATGCGAAGATGTAATAGACAGGTCGACGTTTGATCACTAATTCGTAATGCATCTCTACATAGATATCGTTGTTGATGCGCAACTCGTGTCGCTTCGGGGTGTAGGAAACCAGCTCCCACTCTGCATTGTCCTAAATTATCTTGTATGTACATGTATATGTACGTGTTATATTAGAGAGTTGTACGTAATGGTACAATATTGTACGTGCGTACGTACTTGAAAGTGCTTTATGCCGAATCCATTCTTTATGGGCTCGAGATCGATCTTTTTGCCATCGAACTCCCAACTTCCATACTTGATTGTGCAGTTCTGCGTGTCGAACGGAAACATGTTGATATTGAAGGTACAGTGAACCTTAACCACTTGAAGAAACGTCATCCTAACGCCACCGTTGTAACTTATTCCCCCGATCGTCTTAGCATCCGGTAGGGAAAATATTATCTCTTGTCTGAAGAAAATAGAGGTTCCTTTCCTATTAAAATATGCCAATACCCTTAAGGCGGATTTAAACTTTTGCCAGTCCGATGGGATGGCACTGGCACTTTGTCACGACGCACTAACACGTGATTTGGACTTTTTGCCTTAACGATTGCCGGTCCGAAAAAAATCTAAATGGCGAGGCATAGCGGCGTGATAATGTGTCAGTGCCTTCGGACTGGCAGAAGCATAAAACCGATTACATCAAGTTGTACTCCGTTCCTGAACAAAGTAGAACTAATTCGGCTGTCATGGATGTATAGACAATAGAATAGAAAAAGGACATACAGACCAAGAACTACCACGTCAGGAACCCAGACTGAGGAGGCGGGTAAATTTATGCTGCTCACATTGTCGTATTCTGCAGGGTTCCATTTCAGAAATTCATCAATCCATTTCTAACAAAAAATCTGTATTGTGTACCATTTTATGCTTTTGCTTGTACAGAGTATCAAGAAATTTCGTTCCCCCATCCCATCTACAGCAATTCCGGGGCTAGCCAGAAAGGCGCGGTTTCTTCATTCGATAGACAAGACGATATTTCTTGACACGCTGTATATATACGTATGTAGTTTAGTTACCAATTTAAACCAGGTAGTGATGGTTATGGTCTCTGTCAATTCACTCTAAAACACTGTGAGTTCAAGACCGGTCAGTACAATAGATGAAAGCTGTAGAAAAGATACAACAACGTTGCTTACAATTTCATCAATACTGTAGAGCCCTGAATCGATTAGAACCACTTGTTTATCGGTGGTTCTTCGAACTGGTCGCAGCAGTTTGTTGTAAGTTGGAAAGAGCTTATTATAAATAGCTTGAGGAGCTGGTGTACTGCTTAGATGTGCGCAAGCTATAAAATTTCGACATCGATGTTTCTCACGAGAAGCTTTGCTTGCAACAGTTACTTACTTGGTAAAAGACACAAAATTAGTAGGTCCAACTGGTGCATGTTCTCATTGATGCAACGAACATAGATAGAGCTAATACGTAAATGCAACCACTTTTACAGGTTAACATAAGCAGCTAAGCATGTACCCAAGACAATGTAAACTGATTAATTCATAATTACAAGAAAGAATGCCAAACAAAACAGGGAGACAGGGAGCCAGTCAAGCAGAGCGCATATTTAGGCTTCGCTGGAGGCTGTTGAAAAGTAGCTAGCAACCGTGCCAAAACACTTGCAACAATAATTGCAGAGTGCTTTATTATTATACGTACCTAGCTAGTGCCCAAACATATGTACACTATATGTCGTGATTGGTTTGGCACCGGTATCTTAATCCATTTAAAATTCATGTCTGGCCTGTAACGTTCATAGCAGCAAATTTGATGCAAAAGTGGGATCGCATCGTATGATTTACGCAGACGGACGACACTCATATGTTGTGATAAGAAAAACAAACCGGCCGTACGTTGCGAAGACAGTTTTATAGCAGTGCCATGCTTAGAATATTGGTCTGTTTCTTACTTGTACGAACGGCTGCAGGGATAACATGCGCCGAAATCAACAACGTCAACCAATGTCATCAGACCAGATCTTGGTTTTACTTTCTGAACTGCCGGTATGTGTTGATGATACGAGGTAGACCTTACATAATGCCAGAACGTATTCTAGCTGGTGTAAGTTCGACCAAAAATGTCACACTTTCGGTGCGATTCTGACAAACCCGTGCGTTATATTGCGACCGAACCATAGCAGAACCACTTCTGCATACAACGAAAGGTTTGCGTTCAAGATGTTCCGTTTTTCGGCTGCGGCGTATCAGCAAGATCCTAAACGTTGCTTTCCCGACAAAGCTCACCTGCAAATTGCGGCAATTTTTGACCAAAAGTGTGACATAATACAAAAACGGTGCTTTGCATTCGTGTCGGTGTCTCACCAAGACAAGGCAATAATTTTGACTTATCGGGGCACTACAGACGACGTACAGTTGGTGGTGGAGATCCTAGAAACTCTAACCGAGCCCAAGATTCGGTTTCCCGCAGGTGGAGCGGTGGAACATTACTTCTACCACGGATTCCAAAAACTCTATGCCGCCATCAATGTAGTCGATAGACTTAGAAACAGTTATCCTAGTTACGAACTTTGGATTACCGGTCACTCTTTAGGAGGCGCCTTAGCTTCCATCGCTGCGTTGGAATTAGCTTACAACTACAACTGGTCAGCCGATTCAATACGATTGATGACCTTCGGTCAACCTCGTGTGGGCAACATAGAATACGCACAAGCGCATGGTCGGTACGTGACCCATAGTTGGAGGGTGGTGCACAGACACGACATAGTACCTCATGTACCTCCGTGTTTGGACATCCCAGGCAGAGGATGTGTGGGCTTTGCGGGCCCGTACCACCATGGCACGGAAGTCTGGTATCCGAGCGATATGAGAGCAGGACACAGTCTGTTCAGGAGTTGTTTTGGTCCCCCAGTGAATGAGGACAACTCCTGCAGCAACAGCGTGGTGCCCCATCTCAGCAAATACGACCACCAACACTACTTCGAAAAATTTGTGAAAACATTTTGCGCCAATTTTAGTGATTTTTATTGATTACGTGCGTACAACAGTTTTGTCGTTATGTGCGTATCGTATAATAGTAGGAAGGTTTCTTGAAGGCCGTAGAAGGAAGGAAAGCCGCTCAGTATTCGACAGAACAGCTCGCTCTGCTTGCGAGCGGTGCGAATCCGTAACCGACTTCTCGTACATAAAACCCGCCAAAGTATAAAGATAGATAGGTACGCTTCGCTACGCTTTCCACGTTGTCTCTTTCGATTTTGTCGACGAACTTTCGCAATTTTGTTTGCTGCGTCATCTTATCAACGATTTTTTAGCTTGTTCAACCATGTTATTGATCCGCAAACTTGTTTATTGAGAAGTGGCTGAAAAACCCAGCTGTACAGGAGAACGTTAGGGCGCTGTGTTGTTGTTGTTAGCCTTGCGAAGGGAGAAGAAAGAAAAAATTGCCTTGCGGTTTGGCACAAAGTCGGTCGCTTATGTCGATCCCAAAGTCTTTCTGGTTGTTGTTCTTGTTTTTCTTGAGTTGCTCTACTGTTGCTGATGCAAGAGCGCTGAGTGATCCAGGTTAGTACACAGATTATTTATATAGGCCCTATATAGTAAATAATGGTAGCCTACTACAGTCAGGCACTTAACGCCGTTTATGGTACCGACACCATATAAGGTGCCGGTACCATATATGGTACCGGTACCGAGGGTAGTGGTACCATATATGGTGCCCCCACGTTCGGCGACTGTGGTGGTACCATATTATAGTACCGTCACCACCATATATGGTGCCCCTACCCATGATGGCCATATGTGGTAAATTCCTCTTCCGCAAAAGCTTTTAAAACTGAACTATCAGGTTTGAATCTACTTGTATGTACTAAGGGTCGGGCATTAGAAACGGTCAATCGGCCCAGCCCGTCCTTTAATTCTGATCGGTTATTATACTTGACTGACTTTTGTACTGGACGATGCTCATAAATTTTCTTCTTCTATAACTCAGACGAAAACAATTCTGCTTAGGTGTAGACAGACAAAAAGGTTAAGCTGTTTTCGTGCAATCCCTGATATCTTTTCTTTATGAAAGAAGTTAGTGTTCGCCTTACAAGTATTGGTTTGGAATGGAGAACACAACTGAAGTTGTAATTTTAGGTTCTGTTGGAGGTATTAAAGAAGCAGGGGATCCGGTCACAAATGCTAAAGCTCCGCTCGATGAAGCATTCCGTGAGTTGCTCTTTCTTCAAATTTCCTAAAGGACAACTTACTACAGTCTGGTAATTAACGCCGTTTATGTTACTGGCACGGCACCATATATGGTGTACCGGTACCTGGGCTAGTGGCACCAAATATGGTACACCCACGCTCGGGGTGGTGGTACGATATTGGAGCAGACCACAGAGCAAAAGCTCCGGTGAGGTACAAGTGAAGTGACGAGGGCGAGGATAGTTGTTCCCTCGAAGGGAAGTGACTCGGATGGGGACATCTTGGGAGGACCCTTATTTGTTTATGTTTTATGAGCAAATGGCCCACCTTTAGATCAGCTTACTGCGATCTTTTTCGGTGACTCCCGACGACCGGAAAGACATACTAAGTTAATTAATGAAAAAATCGGTTCAGGCCCATACATGGGCCGGAAAAATCCGGCGGGGGGTCGGGGGGTGAGACCTCGGGGGGGGGGTGTTTCCCCCGAAAAAGGCCCCAAAAACGCCTATTTTGCCTTAAATAAGCCCAAATGTCCTCCCTCCGGGAGGTGGGGGGGTATGGCCGGTCGAGGGGGAGGCCCATGTATGTTCAGGCCTCTTCAAACTACTGAAACTGTTAAAATTTATTAATTTCACGCTCAGAGTACCGTTTAAATGCGTTTTTGAAGGAGGATAACTGATGAAATTATAATTTTCGTTACGGACTTAGGTGTTCCCAGGGGCGATTGTCCCTTTTCATTTCTGAAGGTTTTCCTAAAAATGAAAAAATGGACTTGTCCCCGGCCACTGTGGGCACTGTATTTTAAGCATACATGGGCCGGGGGGTTGCCCACCCCCAACTTGGCTCGACCCCCAAACGTCCCCACCCACCCAGCAGAAGCCGACTTTTGTTTCTGACCGCACCCACCAAAATCGCCGCGACCTCCTGAACCGGCAGGCTTACCCCAACCCGTTTGTCCGGACCACGTATGCTTGTTGTAAGGCAAAGATGTTTCAGCTGCTCCAAGTAAGAGTCCGGGCACAGAAAATTTGGACAAAGAAGACTCCAAACCTGCAAACAAGGAGGCCGTTGTGCCGGCGCCTAAAAAGCCGGACGATGTCGTAGCGGACCAACCAAAACTACAACCGAAGGCGGGCGGTGTTGAAGAGAGAAAAGGGACTATTGCAAAAGAGGGTGTGATGGCACCTCCGTCAGGAGTGGAGAACTTGGCTCCAATTGGTCAGAAGACCGGGGCTCCGCCTACCAAAGCGGTCGCTGCAGCTACGACCACCGTTTTCGAACACCCAATTGCAAATGCAGTGGCAGAAGACATGAAGGCTGCCCGCGATAAGATAGAGGTCGTTGCCAAGGTCAGTTGCTTATCTGAATTTGCACTCTTTTATTCTCCTTCATGCTCGAGCTATCAAATGGACAAGGTTATTTTAAAGGCGTAACGACATTAATGGAAAGTTGGTAGGGTGAAAATTAAGTCAGC
This sequence comes from Sabatieria punctata, assembly GCA_030248155.1. NCBI lineage: Eukaryota > Metazoa > Nematoda > Chromadorea > Araeolaimida > Comesomatidae > Sabatieria > Sabatieria punctata. The sequence continues at coordinate 29,257 of JASANB010004737.1, forward strand.
TTTTCTCAAAACAGTTTTTGAAGGCTAAAAGTTCTTTTTTTTAATAATCAATTTGCAAATGAGGGCGGAAACTTCATAGTAATAATAATTAGCAATTTTGAGACACCAGCCAGCTTTTATCTAGCGACAGTATAATACTTCTGTTGCACTAAGCCTACTAAGGGCTGCTTAAATTACAGGTAGATTCACGTAGCCAGTAAGGCATTTTTTGGTAAAATTATGAAGTTGTAGGAAGTGTTTAGGTCTGTGTACACGTTTTTAACTGGTTTGTTGGCTGACCTGAGATGAAAACTAGACAAGTTCTTATAAGCACCTGTTTTTTGCACGCTGGACACTTTTTAGATTATTTACAAAAAAAATTTAATTAAAAATGCTAAAAATTTTTTATATTCAAAAATTTTTTTTACAATGTCATGGTGGCTAGGGGTAATGGTACTGGTGTCAAGTGTGACACCTCTATCATGAGATGATCTTGTTACAAGCAAGCAGACGGGCAAGGGGGCTGACCCTCCTTCCTCAGACTCTGACCTACCCCCTCAGGAATTTTTAGGAAGAATTTTGTATAGAAAATTATGATAAAAGGATGCTTAGATTAAGTATGAATGAGCTCTGAATAGTTTTGTTTTAGCGAAAAATAAGTCATATAACCTTGATTTCAGTCTTTTGACTTTTTGATCGGACTTTTTGGCTTACCATCCCCCCATCAGCCGCTGCTACCCCCATCTCAGCCCCGCCTCGCCTCAGGATTAAATATTTACCACCCCAATGCTAGGTCGTGTGTGCAAGCAAGGGCTGTTCTATTTAAGGGAATGAAAAGTCGGACTGTTGCTGATTCTGCGTCACCGACTAGCCCTCCAGCAGGCGTTGCAAAATCATTTGGAACCGAGACAGTTGCCGGTCCAGCCAATATTGCTCAAGTGCTCTCTCTGCCCAAATATCTAAACCTGAACTTTAAATTTTCAGAAAACTACGGTTGCCAGGCCTTCGCAGACCGGCAGTCAAAGTGTTTCTGTTACCACAGTGCCTCCGTCAACAGTAACAGGTGCCTCGCAGAAACAGACAGTTGCTAACTCATCAACTCCTCCGCCAGTAATGCAGACTACTACTTTAGAGAGTACGTTGGGTAATATGACGTTGACATTGTTTATGCATCTAGGGGCTGTTGACCACCTTTGTTATGCCCAATTTTGTTTCTTGCCGCAAAGAGTTTGTGGTCGGCCCAAAAGTCCCACCCAGGCCACCGAAAGCTGGTGACAACTGACAACGACTAGGTAAATGGGAACCGACTGGATCTGCCTAAGCACCTAAAGCTACAATAGCAACCACACGTGTCGGGGCAAACGGGAACGGGGACAGCTAACACTGAGATCCGCCCAGACTGACACCGAGCATGTGCCGGCTAGTAGTGAAGGCAGCGAAGGAAGGGCAGGATGTGGGTGTGCGTGACGGGCCCGCAGTGTGGCCTAGCGCAGGGCTACGGTCCCGCCCGGACAACCAGTCCTTTATACACTTCATCCAGTAGTAGTTTATCCTCCTGGGCAGACATGGGCAAAGGGGGGGGGGCTGAGGGGGTTGGCCCCCCATCAGGCTCTGATCTACCCCCCATCAGCCGGCCGCTACCCCCCATCAGGAATTTTTGGGAAGAATTTTGTATAGAAAATTATGATAAAAATTAGCCTGAAATAGGCGCAAATGAGCTCAGAATAGCTAATTTTAACTTATTTTAATGAAAAATGAGCCAAAAAACCCTGATTTTCGCCAAAAATCGGACTTTTTTGGCTTACCACCCCTCAGCCTCCCATGAGGCGCTCCTACCCCCCCTCAGCCCCCCTCAGGAATTGAAAATTCTACCCCCCATCAGCCGAAATGCTAGCCCGTGTCTGCTCCTGGGTGCACGGTGATAAAGACAAATCTATTCTTTAGAAGCCGATTTCGAACAATAAGCCAGAAACCTTGTTTTTTTTGCAAAAACCTGACTTTTTGTCCGCCCATCAGCCGCCGCTAAGCTCCCCCCAGACGAAATGTTTGTCTATCCACAAATGTCGGCGTTTGTCAGTGCTGATTTCAGAGCAATCCAGTGAGACTGTGGCTGCTACGTCTACGGCGCCAAAACAGTCAACAACTACGGTTGCGGTGGAGTCTGCAACTGAAACAGCAGCACCAGCTGTGCCTCCACTGCAGAAGGAAGACGACGGACCGGATGAGAAGAAAACTGACGCCGACAAAGAACCCCCGCCACCACCCCCACCTGCGGTTCCGTCGGGGTCCCCCGCCGTTCAGTCTGCCAACACTGCTTCTGCTTCGTCCACTGTGGTGCCAAAAATAGACCCTGTGCAACCCCAAGTCGCTAAGAAACCGGAGAGCAATAACGATGTAAGGTCTTTTGTTTTGTTTTAGAGCTGATATGTCAGATTATTTTATTTATCCATCCTGGAATATCGGCTATATTGGCCCAGAAATGCTTTTTGGAATGTGACGAAATTCGGAGTTAAATGCGCTGTGCAATGCATGTGTAGTTAGTAGTGGGTAGGTGAAAAGCCATGTGTTGGTTGTAATTGTGCTGGCTGTTAGACAGGTGCAGTTTGTGCTTTCAGCAACCTTATGTAAACACCCTGCGCGGACCGTCTCAGGCAGCAGACTCTCACTTCCTGGCTTATCTCATCACCGTCTCCGTTCTGGTGGTCATCGCCTACTTGTTGTTCCACAATAAACAGAAAATACTCGGTAAGTTTAGTATGGATTTTTTGTGGCCAGTGGCGTATCCAGGATTTTGAAAAGGGGGGTGTAAAATTTTGAAAGTGCCTGGTTGGGCCGCTGCCCAACCAGGGTAAGAAAATTTAGCAAAATTAGCCTTCAAAAACGCGTTTAAAACGCATTCCGAGCTTAAAATTAACAGAAATTACAAGTTTTAGTAGTTTATAATGGCCTGGTTGGGCTTCTGTCCGACCAGAGCGAGAAAATTTTGAAAATTTGGCCTTCAAAAACGCATTTAGAAGGCATTCTGAGCAAAAAATAGACAGTTTTAGTACATAATTCATTAGTTTCTTATATTTTTGACAGACTTTTTCTTCCTACCTCCACCGCAAAGGGGGTGTACACCCTACACCCCCCTGGATACGCCACTGTTTGTTGCAACACAACCTGGCGTGCACCTAAAGATTTCACTGTTTTGTTTAGAGTTGTAAAAAATTTTTGAATGCTAAAAAAAGCTTTTTTATGAAAATTTTTCATTTTTTTCAAATACCGGCACCATATAATATGGTACCACCACAGTGGCCGAACGTGGGAGTACCATATGGTGACGGTACCCCATATACAGTATAGATAAAAAAAAATGTCCCATCGCTTTTTCGGCCTTCACTTAAACGTTTCGTTCTCAGTCACTTCTTTACCGATTTGGCTCAAATTTTCAGCAAAAATTAACAACATGGTTGGCTAAATATTCTGCAACTTTGGTGCGAAAATTCCAACGGAAAAAATTTTTTTGAACCGAAAAGTGAAAATCATAGTGGTCTGTGTAAATTCAAATTTCCCGCGTAATTACGGCGCTATCGCTTAGATAGTTGCAGGAATGATCGGGCGGACATTTGGTCATAACATATTCAGACGGCAGCCCTCTGGCTTAAGGGGCACTAAAATTGGGGAATTTCAAAAACATGACAAAATGTGACTTTTCTTCGTAAAAACGGTGAAATGACAATTCAGAAGATTTTCGATTTTCTAAAAACACTGTGGAGAAGGTTTCTATGATGTGAAACAGAGTTTAAATGTCAGGTTCATTCATTTGTCGAACTTCCTGCTACAATCTGTGTTGATTGACAACTGATTCAGTGCTTTGATTCCAGAATGTACAGATTTCTTAACTATGGGATTTTCGATCATGTTTTTAAAATTCCCCAATTTTAGTGTCCCTTAAGCCAGAGGGCTGCCGTCTGAATATGTCATGACCAAATGTCCGCCCGATAATTGCTGCAACTATCTAAGCGATAGCGCCGTAATTACGCGGGAAATTTGAATTTACACAGACCACTATGATTTTCACTTTCTGGTTCAAAAAAATTTTTTCCTTTGGAATTTTCGCACCAAACTTGCAGAATATTTAGCCAACCATGTTGGTAATTTTTGCTGAAAATTTGAGCCAAATCGGTAAAGAATTGACTGAGAACGAAACGTTTGAGTGAAGGCCGAAAAAGCGATGGGACATTTTTTTTGATCTATACTGTATTATGGTGTCGGTTCCATAAACGGCGTTAAGTGCCTGACTCGAGTAGTAAGTTGTTCTCTTTCAGGTTTAATAGTAGAAGGTCGGGGCGTGGGCGGCTCGAATCGGTCGAGGAGGTACCGGAAGTTGGACCAGAGGTTTGACGACGAGGACGCAGTACCGTTGCGGGGATCGAAGAACGGCGTCATTTACTAGTGGCTTCGGTTTCCTGCCTGCATGCGTCGTCATGTCGTTTCAATCTCTTGGCATTTTGCTCACAGTGGCGGGTGTTCTTGTGATATCCTTTACTTTCTTTTCATCGCTGGCTGAATCTTAGGGCTGTACAGTTTCTTTCTTTCTCTAGACTCGGACCTCTTCTTGGTCCGAGCTTATTTCTCTTAAGAACGACGCCAAGTTAGCCGATGAAACTATTTGTTTAGAGTATGTCTGAGCTATAAGGTAAGAGATCTCTTCTGGTCCTGCAGCAGGATTTGTTACTGGCGTTTCCCCGCACTGTCTGTTTGCATTGTTTATGACAGCTAGAGAAACACCGGCACAGTTTGCCTTCGCAGAAATGCACCTGTTAATGCAGTCAACCTTTATACATTCCTTTTGTTTTCGTCCCTTATTTCTGATCCTAGCTTCCCTGTAAATATAGCCGTAAGTTAACTTACAGTCAGTGAGTGTATAAACCAGAGATTACTTATTCCGCCTATATGTATGTATTTATTTGAACTTGAAGCACGATACTGTGTAAGATAGTTTTGTTTTCTTTAGATGGTACAATGTAAATTTTCGTAAATGTAAATTAGTGACGACTAGCACTCGGGCCATACGACAATGGTGCTACTGATTTTTACCTTTCTCACGAGCACGATTTATGTACACCACTGCATTTATCAGGTCATCAGTCGAAGGGAAGGGGTACAGGGAAGAGGTATGAGCTCAATCCAGCCAGCACTTAAAAAATCATACGCGTCTGCGCCGAAATACTACTGAAAATTAGTGTGAAAGCAATTTTACAATCTAAATTAGAAAAAAATAATCTCAGTGAAAATGAGAAAGCGGAAAATGGTCCGAGTGTCTGACCCAGGTTATACGGATCTGCAAATGAGTAGAGACCAACTGCAAAAACTGTTTTTTGTTTATAAAAATAACGGAACACGGTGAGAACACAACACATTAAAAGAAGGAAGCACAATGTTCAAAATGAATACAGTAAGATGACAGCAGCTCAGAAATTCCAGCGAATGATCGATAACCCGCGCATCGGAAACGGGCCAATCACAGTTGCGTACTGGGAACTGACACACCAATCAGAAGCGCGCCTATAGAAGCATAAAAACTACAAGAACAGTATAAGTCTGATATGCTCGGTATAGAGAGGCGACCAAGCAACTCTAAGTTACTCTTTGCTCTAATAACATTTCTAATAAGAAACAGACAGACTAGCACATATACATAAGAGAGAGCCATGAAAATCTGAACTGTTTTAAAAGAAATCTTCCTTCTCTGCCAGATTCTTGGCGAATTTGTTCCATATTTGCAGATACATTAGTCAATGGTTATCATGCGCCCTTGATTAACTTATCAGAAAGTACGAAACAAATCCAGCAAGAATCTGGCAGAGAAGGAAGATTTCTTCTAAAACAGTTCAGATTTTTATGGCTCACCCTGGACATTGGACGACAAAAACGGGTACAGAGAGATCACGAGACCCATTCTGTCAAAACAATATGTTACAGTAATTTGTGACCCAGCAACCAAACAAAGACGAACACACGGTAGTTACTGTATCCCGTACCAGCAGTGGACGCAAGACAGCTTTTCACACAACACACACGCAGTTAAAAGCGGGCACTGATCCAACAAATTGAGCTGATTGGCGGCGGCATAAGAACGAAAGCACAGTAAGCAAAATATCTGCAACAAGAAGGTTCTACAAAACCGTACAGACGCTGGTCAGCATTGGTTTCACAGAAGACACGACACGCGCCACAAAATAAATAGAAAAGTGATTTCCGTGCAAAAATCACATTGTACACTACCGGTAGGAGATTTTGAGCACCGCCTTTCCTTGCCCTAGCCTTGTGCCGCCTTCTTTTTCTTGATTTCCTTCACGGCTTTGATGTAGGGAATGAGTTTGGCTAGCGGTTTGGCCTTCTTCAGGAACGGATGGTTCAACAGTTCCTGCGTAGTGGCGCGTTGCTCTGCCTCCACCACTAGACAGCGGTCCAAGAAGCTCCTGAACTCGGCCGAAATCTGGTCGGCCTTTCGCACCTCCGGCTTGCCGTTTTTGGCGATCAAGTAGATGGCTTTGAGCGGGGCCTCGCGCAGGTAGGGAGGCTCGCCGTCCAGCATCTCCAGACACATTATGCCCAGCGACCAGATGTCCACCTTGTAGCTGTACTTCTCGCGGTTGACGATCTCCGGGGCCATCCAGTACGGAGTGCCCACCATCGTCTGGCGCTTAGAGTGCTCGGTTTGGATCTGCGCGCAGAACCCGAAGTCGGTCAGTTTCACTGATCCGTCCATGCCCAGCAACACGTTGTCCGACTTGATGTCGCGGTGGATGATGGAGTGACTAAAGTTTGACCGCTGATTATATAGCCCCACCGAAACCTCTTGATCGGAACCCCCAGTAGAGACGATTTTTCTGGGAAGCAATATTAGGATAATTATTGTTATTATTAAAATATTTTCAAATATATTGCATAATATTACAATATTAAATAATAATATGAATATAATTGTGTTATATTGCATAATTATATGATGATGTTGCAATATTTTACAATTTCAAGAAAAGAAAACCGCTGAAATTTACTGAAAAATCACCAACCTTTAGCCTGTATTTGAGCCCAAATTACCGTTTTGAGCGATTTTTAGTTCTCTACACCCATAATTTTGGCCGATTCCTGCCGGCCTAGCCCATACATGTAACAGGTCATCCGCCGATGGGGGGAGGGGGGGTTGGGGGGGTCTGGCGCCGGCCGGGGGGGCTCTGAGCCAAAATTTTGGGGGAGGGGGTGGGCACTAAAAAACGCTCAAAAATCGAAAAAAATCGCAATTTTTGGCCTAAAAATCGCTAATTTGGGCTGAAATACAGCTGAAAAGTGCTGTTTTGCAGGCGATTTTGGCAATTTTTGTGTGTGAAAGTGTAAAAAATTGCAAAAATTTGCTCGAAAATTTACTTGCCAGAAAAATCGGAGGGGGGGGGGTCGGTGAAATCGTCTCGGGGGGTCCCCATCCGGGGGGGGTCTGGCCTAAGTCGGGTGGGGGGGGGGGACCCCCCCAGACCCCCCCCTGTTACATGTATGGCCTAGCCAAATATACCTCCATCAACAGGTCACTCGCCAACGGGGAAGGGGCTAAGGGGGTGGCACTGGCCGGGGGTCTCTGAACCAAAATTCTATGGGCGGGGATTGGGTACTAAAAAACAAGCAAAAATCGCAATTTTGGCCTAAAATGGTCAAAACGCCATTTTGAGCAAGAAAAACAGCTAAAAAGTGCTGTTTTACAGCCAAATTTAGTACACGAAATTCTAAAAATTCGCTGAAAAAAATTCTTGCCGGAAAAATCGTCTCGGGGGGGGGGGGGCACGGTCCCCGATCGAGGGCTCTGCCCTAAATAGGGTGGCAGGCAAAAGTCGAACCCCCTGTTACGTGTATGTCCTTCTGCCGCGACCTCTTTTGGGAAAGCGGTTTTATACTCTCCAACCCTGCCGAAAAACCATACCCCTCCATTTTTCCGGCGCATGTATGAGTGACACCGTGCTATCGAGGCATCAGGTACCCGTACCAATGGTATCGGCATGCCATCTGAAGCGTTTATCGCGACGCGGCGATACCATAATACATAGGGGAAGTCCGCGACTGTTCGAAAATAGCGTAGTGAAATCAAGAAATTATTATACTTCCCAACTTTTCACCTGTCTTTAGCAATGCATTAAAATTAAAGTTGCAGCAGAAAAACCGTGGGTGGGTGGGTTAACCAATGGACCGACTGACCTGTGCAAAAATTGGAGTCCCTTCAGACATTCCTGGACGACGGCAGCCATTTGCCCCTCGTCCATTTCTGTCTCTACCACAACGTCTGTTAGACAGCCGCCGTCGAGATAATCCATCACCACCCAGAGGTCGTCTCCGCTGATCAAGTAACTCTACAATTGCAGTGCACACGTGTTAGTAGCTGCTACTCTTGTCTTGACTACTTAGACCGACCTCAATATAGTTGACCAAATTAGGATGCTGGTATTGTTGCATGACCTTGATTTCCGTCAACAACATGTCCTTTTTGGGCTGAGCTTTAAAGGAAATCTGTTTTATGGCAACCACGTCGCGCGCGCACGACTTGCGCTTGGCTGTGAACACTTTACCACTGGCCCTGAAATCAGAAAACCGGTGCTACTACACCTTTCTTTCTGCTGCAACCAAACGCACCCGACACCGATTTTTTCAATCAGCTCGTACTTTGCCACCGGATCCGAATCGGACACGATTATTCGAAGCTCTTCTAGCACCTGAATCACAACCGGTCGGTACAGTCAGCGGCCTCCCTACCCAGCCCAGCATACATGTAACAGGTCATCCGCCGATGGGGGGAGGGGGTTGGGGGGTCTGGCGCCGGCCGGGGGGTCTGAGCCAAAGTTTTGGGAGGGGGTAGGGCACTAAAAAACGCTCAAAAATCGAAAAATTCGCAATTTTTGGACTAAAAATCGCCAAAAATCGCTAGTTTGGGCTGAAATACAGCTAAAAAGTGCTGTTTTGCAGGTGATTTGGCAATTTTTGTGTCAGGAATTCTAAAAAATTGCAAAATTTTGCTCAAAAATTAACTTGCCAGAAAAATCGTAGGGGGGTCGGTGAAATCGTCTCGGGGGGGGGGGCGGGCGGGGGTCCCGTCCGGGTGGGTCTGGCCTATGTCGGGTGGGGGTAGAGTTGTAAAAAAAATTTTTTTGAAAGCCAAAAAAAGCTTTTTTTATGAAAATTTTTCATTTCGAATTTTTTTCATTACGAAATTTTTTTTTCCATAATTTTTTCCTAGCATGAAATATAGCTTGTAGGAGATGCAAGGATGCATCAGAAGCAACTTTAAATGCAAAAGCTGATACTTTGGTTCAAACATAGTGTTACAGCCTGGGAGTCGATATTCTACCTGCAGCATTGCTCACAGAGTGGCTGCTGCCCTTCAAAACCTATTTTTATGCTTAGAAGAGGCAAGAACTTGATAGAACTGCACTTCTAATGTATATCTGAGGCTAAATTCAGCGATTTTCCCCCAAAATTTCCATACTGTGAATAAAATAAAAAATTTTCGAAATGGGCCTTCAAAAAAAGCTATTTTTTTTTTAAAAAAATAGAGCCTAACAACACTAGGTGGGGGGCAGACCCCCTGTTACATGTATGCAGCCCAGGATTTAGAAAATGGGAAATTTTTGAAACATAGGCAACAGTTTTACTACATATACTATTACTTTTTTAATCATTTTGACGTATAGCGATCGACCGGTTACTGAAGGGTACCGGAACCAGACATGGGCAAAGGGGGGGGGGCTGAGGGGGGGTGGGCCCCCCCTCAGGCTCTGACCTACCCCCCTCAGCCGGCCGCTACCCCCCCTCAGGAATTTTTTGGAAGAATTTTGTATACAAAATTATGATAAAAATATGCCTGGATTAGGTGTAAATGAGCTCAGAATAGCTTATTTTAGCTTATTTTAATGAAAAATAAGCCAAAAAACCTTGATCTTAGACAAAAATCGGACTTTTTGGCTTACCACCCCTCAGCCCCCCCTCAGGCGCTCCTACCCCCCCTCAGCCCCCCCTCAGGAATTGAAAATTCTACCCCCCCTCAGCCGAAATGCTAGCCCATGTCTGACCGGAACCGGCACTTTTTGACTTTCCGTTCTTTTTGGAAGCAAACCTGCTAAATTTCGACAATAAAGCTAAACACGATTGGTAAGTCACCACCTTTCATTTAGAGAATCGACTATGGAATGTTCGTAATGAATTGCGAACTATTATAATAGGAGGGGAGAATGGACCGGCGAGGGTGGTAAACCATCCTTACCCCCGGCCAGACATGGGCAAAGGGGGGGGGGCTGAGGCGGGGGTTGGCCCCCCTCAGGCTCTGACCTACCCCCCCCCCTCAGCCGGCCGCTACCCCCCCTCAGGAATTTTTTGGAAGAATTTTGTATAGAAAATTGTGATAAAAATATGCCTGGATTAGGTGTAAATGAGCTCAGAATAGCTTATTTTAACCAAAAATAAGCCAAAAAACCTTGATTTTAGCCAAAAATCGGACTTTTTGGCTTACCACCCCCTCAGCCCCCCCTCAACCGCTCCTACCCCCCCTCAGGAATTGAAAATTCTACCCCCCCCTCAGCCGAAATGCTAGCCCATGTCTGCCCCCGGCCCATGTATGGAAACAAAGATTCCGAACTTTTAGTTGTTGGCGGACGAACATATCCAAAAATGCGTTTCAAACAATATGTTTGACTTTAGCAAAGCACCCTGTAACTGTCTTGTGCAGTTTTCAGCAAGAATTTTTAGTTCTAGGAGCAATTTCGAATTTTAGCCTCCGCTGAAAAGTTCCGGTTCCGGCCGGAACTGGGGTAATCCGGTCAGGTTCCGGTCGATCGCTAGTTTACGTACCCGCCGTACATCAGTAGGGTACGTTACTGAGCGGCTAGAAAGTAAGAGAGAAGAGAACAGACCTCTGACTCAGTGAGTTTGCGTTGCTGAGGAGGGGATTTCTTCGTTTCGGCAGTGCGACGTCTCACCACCTCGTCGGTCTTCGGAATTGGGGGTGCCTCCTCCTTGGGGGGAGAGGGGGTGCGCTCGGCCGACGGACTTCTCTTTCTGTTCTCTTTGTCTTCGGATGAGCTAAAACTGACACTGCCATCTAACACAAAACTGTTGTGTAACTATTTAGTAAATAGGTTTTTGTTCTTAAGATAATAAAAAGGGGAGCCGTTCATTTGGGCGTGCACGTTTGGGCGTGTCTCGTTTGGGCGTGCACACTTGGGCGTGTCTCATTTTGGCGTGCGTTCATTTGGGCGTGCATTCATTTGGGCGTCTGTCAAAATTTTTTTTATATAAAATGTAGGAAACTATGTAGGCCTCTAGGCAGTCCCACTGCCTACCTTGTTTGTGGCCAATCTGCCAAAAACAAACCATATAGTGTTGGCCAAAAAACACCGCCCGGCCATTTTTCGAGTTTTCCGAATTTCAAATGGCTGCCATTCCATCAATTTTCAACCGAATCAAAAGATTTTTGGCACAATCATTATTATTTGTGAAGAGTTTGTTTTGGCCAAGTCCTAGCCTGCTAGCCTTCTGTAGCTGGAGTTATGCCCTTCCGAAATGAACTGACCCGAATTTTCAGACGTCAATTTTGAACTTAAATATCTCACGAACCCTTCATTGGATATTTCCCAAATTTTGCAGGGTATCCAACCTTTATATTAGCATAAGAACCTGAAGAGCTCAGCTTTCTAGCACAACCGGTTAAAATCTGGCGGATTTTTAGTTTCGGTCAAGGTGAAAAATTAGCTTTCTCAAAAATGAGGGTGTTATCCCTTGCACAGAGAGCAGGGTTATACGAACTAGTGGGGTCGTGGATGACAATCGCCTCAACTAAGACAACACACTGAACTCCTAAATTAGGCCATACAACCTTGCGTTATGTTTAAACGCCAGGCGGTCTTTTTTATTGCCAACACTGTACATAAACAAGAGGTCAATGCTGACTACCGTAATTTTCTCTGCTCTCCGCCCGTAGGCAAAGTATGCAGCAGCATAATTACCTACATAATTAAGACAAAATCTGTCCCCCCCCTACCAAACCTTACCAGTAGAGTAGGCACCAGTCTGATCCTTGAGCGCTAGTTGTTGCCGTGTATATCTGGAGCAAATGAGAATAAACTTTTTGAGATTTCTTCCATTGTTTACTAAAAATTTTCGATAGACGCCCAAATGAATGCACGCCCAAATGAATCCACGCCCAAATGAAACCACGCCCAACTGTGCACGCCAAACGAGACACGCCCAAACGTGCACGCCCAAATGAACCCAACCCAATAAAAAGTCAACTGCCTACCTGACAGTCTCTCTGGGTTCGGGACTGCTCAACCTCTTCTTGCTGAGGTCTGCGGGCGGGACTGGCAAAGAGTCAGGCACGGACGCGTTCAGCTCGCCCGCCGACGACGCCGGTGCCAGTTGTCCTGGCAGTTGCAGCTACAATTGTCTTTGCTCAACAACAACTCAGTAAACAGGTAGGTAGGTAGGGCAAGAAAGCACCTTGGCTTTGGGCTTGGGAGGAAGACAGGGAGGTTTGGGGGGAACTGGAGGTGGCACTCGTTTGGGCGGAGGTGTGGGCGGTTTGCGCACTTCGCTCTCGTCGGCCACGTAGCCGCTGTCCTCGGTTCTCTTGTCAGACGACGAACTGCTCACTCGCGACTCGGCTGAGTCTGAAACACACTACCAACTTCTTTTACCAGCTTTCTTTTCACCCGTCCTACACTTCACATTTTGCTTGCAATTCTAGAAACAGCTTTTTTACAATTTCAGACAGTGAAAATTGTGAGTGATGGAAAAGAATTTTTCCAGTTGTATTTTAGCCATACATGTAACAGGTCATCCGAGGGAGGAGTTAGGCGGTCTGGATGGGTCTCAGCCCAAATTCTAGTGGAGGGGTTGGGTGCTAAAACTCCTCAGAAATCGCAATTTTGGGTTAAAAATCGTCACCAGAAAAAAACGCTAATTTAGGCTCAAATACATATAGCTGTTTTACAGGCGGATTTTAGTGTCTCAAATTCCAAAAATTTGATTGAAAAATCGGAGAGGGGTGGGAAAAATTGTCTCGAGTGGGGCGATCGGGTGTGTGTGGCCTAAGTCGGTAGGAGGGATCCCCCTGACCCCGTTAATGTATGATTTTAGCACAAACAGGCATTTTGGCCGATGCTTTACTCAAGATACCGATTTCTTACGTTTTATTAGTAATGGAGCATGCTCCAAATTTTTAACCAAATCCGCAAACTGCCCGCCCCATTCTGTCGATGAACTATTACATTATCAGTTAGCTTGCCTTGCATGCTAGCTAAATGCTAAAATTTTGGGCGAGAATGCGCTTATGCTCAAAGACTAGCCAAGGTGAGAAAATTTTTGCAAAATCAGTTTTCAGAAACTGATGTTCTGAGGGTAAATTAAATTCGCTTTAACCCAGCATACGGGGTTAGAGTTGGGTTTAGCCCCTTCCCTCGCTGGTCATACCCTCTCGCCTACCTGCCTCCCGGACCGAGAAAATTTTCGCTTTTTAAAGCAAAATAGATTTTAAAGACTTTTTTCGGGACCTCCCCTCCGAAGACCTTCATACCCCCTACGGATTTTTCCTGCCCATGTATGCTTTCACCTGACACGAAATTCCCTGACTTTCCAGATCCCGCACGAAACTTGGAACTGCTTCCAATAACTCAAAGGTGTGTGAGATACGAAAACAGTCTCGGAAAGGAGAGACCCCTTCTTACTTATAATTTGGTCAATCAATAACTAAATCTTCCTCTAAACAGTAGTGCGGTCAGTGCCAGTTTACAGCGCGATCAACCGGTTTAGAAGTGCAAAATTTCTTCAGTATAAAACAAACAGTTAAAGAGATGCTCAAACAAGCTCTTAAGCGGCGGCTCAAAGGTTTCAGTCTACCAAACAATGACTCACTTTCGTCTTCTTCTTCGTCGGAAGGCAAATTGACCGACTTTCCTTGACACATAAATTTGGGCGACTGGTGCCCGGCCATTTCGTGCTGCTTCCAACTGTAGGCGTAGAACTTCAAAGCCGTCACCACAGCCTTCGGATCCTTCTTCATATCGGCCTCGCTAAAGCCACAGCACAAACAGTCAATCGCTTAGAGCCAAAAAGGTTTCACTTTTTGCAAAGTAGCCAGAAAATTCGGCGGTCGGCTAGAAAAACGGCCGTTTACCTCAGATCCTGCTTTAGAATGTCCATCCATGTCTGCGGTAAGCCGGTGAACTCGTTGGAGGTTGGGTCGAAGCAGACATGGATTCTGTGTTCGGTGTTGTAAGGCATGCTGATCTCTCCCACTTCCTTCCTAGACTCTTCGTTGGCCGGCCGTCGACGGTCCCTGAGAATAATGTCGAAGAACTTCTTTCGAAAGCCCTCTTTCGGCTTTTCAGACATCTTCGTTTTGTTTCACGCCGCTCAACAGCGCGCCTGCAAAAATCAGTTTGCATTATTAGAGAGAACTCTGGTGTTGTTAGTTGCTGACTCTCGCGCAACAAATTGGCTGCTGGCTGACACGGTTGCAGCCGTTGTTTTTCTTAGCCACTCGATCAAACGCCATTCAGCCATTTATCTACCGGCCAGTAGTTATAGCATGAAAGAAGAAAACGGACTTTTTCCTCCTGCCGTACTGGTATTACAGTCGACCACCTTGCTTTGCTACTACACAGACTGCTTTCAACAGTCCTGTCTGACTGACGCATCTTTAAGCGACAGAAATATGCACCACTCACTAGGACTCTTAATTTTTAGCGAAAATATCAGCTCGTTTTAGGACCGGTTTTGCACAAAATTTGTTATTCAAGTTTTTCTTAATTAAAGTGAGAAAGTAACATTTCTTGCCAAAATTTTAAAATTCGGTTCCAACAACTGCAATTTGCTCCTCACTTTTGCTTAGCTCGTTTCACAAAATTTGCCGGTTCAAATTTGTTCTCATTAACAAAACCATACATGTACTAACTAGGGGGTTCACCAGAAGCCAATCCCCACACCCCGACCCAAAATACAACTACTAGTACCTGTTCCGTGCAAACTGACAAAATGGCTTAGAAATCACTAATTTTCAGCTTAAAACCAGCTTACCAAATGGCTCCGAACTATTTCTGCTGCTGATATTTAAGAGAAATCGGTGTTTTAGAAGCTCTTTCTGTTATTTTTTGCTTGTTTTAGCTCTAACGAAACGACTACTACATAAAACATTCTAAAAACGCATTTCCAGGTGTTTTGGAGTTGCTTGAAACTTTGCCCCCCCTCTCTGAGAGAAACCCCCTGAGAACCACATTGACGGAAATCCCTTTGATCTACCCCCTAGAAAGGCCCGGACCTATTACTACATGTAAGGACGAAACGTAACTGTATCTCTGCAACAAGGGGCATCAGTATTACAAGTTTAAGGCGTGTTACATTGCAATTACATTCTGCAGTAGGTAGCGTACACGGGCCGGAAAAATCTGTATGTATAGGGGACCGAAGTCGCCTCGGGGAGGAGGGCGGTCAAATTCCAAAATAAAAGGGTAAAACCGATATAAAATCGCCGATTGATTATCGCCAAATTTTCCTTTGCGACCTAGAGGCTTAGCCAGCGATGGGAGGATAGGGCACTTTGTGGTAAGCTAAGCAAGCAGTGGAGAAACTAATGCAAAAAAGGGTTGCCGTAACAGTTACGGAGGTGTTAAAGCAGTTAGCTACCTTAATAAAAAATCGAACAAATTGGAGATTCGGTTAACGACATAAACACGTTGCATTGCATTGCATGGAGATGTTATCCCATTGAAAAAGACACAAACAATAATGACAACAGCAGAAACGACAGATAACAAACCAAGCAACAAACAACATAACACAAGAACAACGCAAGCAAGCAAAGCAGGCGAAGAAATCAAACCTGGACCGGACCAATGATCGAAAACGAAACTAACATCAGAGTTTCCCCTTAATTGAACAGAAGAAATGAGCAAGCGTGAAACAAACAATAAATAAGGTAACTATACTATGGACTTACTGCATACTGAGGTCAAAGCATGAACCTAACAATTAATAAGAGAGAAGAGAGACTCTTTTTTCTAGTTAGTACCTATTTTAAAACAAATTCTTGCGAACGTCAGCTAATTCAGTGTTATCTAACAGCTACACAGGACATTCAATAACACATTATTATTAGATATTCATAAAGCAATTCAGAACAGTTCACTGAGTTTTATTACTACCAGAATAACAATTACAAAAATTTCCAGAAAATTATTTTCCATATAGCACTCTCAGTGTCTGTTTGCGATCTGGCTACTCATTCCATAACCGCTCACCTACCGTTCAATAAGCGTCAGACTACGAACGTTTACCAGACGGCATTGAGAGAAAGTAGCATTCTGCGCCACTAGTGTCGTAGGTAGCGATCTGCGCCGTATGACGCATCGACGACGTGACGTGTCGACGCCAGCACGCCATTATTGCATCAGCCTAGCGCCGCGTTTAAGAGCCGTCTTTAGAGCTGTTGGGGCCGGCGAGCCATAGCGGGCCGTTGCGTTTGGAGCACGTCACGCTCCCGTTGGAGTACGTTACACTCCCGTAGGGGCTCGTTACACCCCACCTAGGGTTCGCCGACCACTGAACCCTTGATCTGAGCCTTCTCCTCACAGTCTTGCAGCTCCGGCTGCCCCGGTGCTCCGCTCCAGGAGCATCGCGCCACTTCCAGTGGTAGTGTGTGCTTCGGTGCGCTGGTTCGACACTCGCCTTATGTTTTGGTTCTCTATGTCGCTTGCGCTGTCTTGTCCTTTCCACTTTAACCACATTTCTTCGTTACGAACTTATCCAGTTCCAAATATTGCACAGAAGCATGATTTGGACCATAGTATGTACATGTAACGTGTAGCAGTCGGGCTCCAGGAAACGGTTGTAAACTGTCGCAGAGGTGAGGGGGGTGCCCTTTCATGCCCCAATACCCCATTTGACAGTAGAGACTAGAGTGCGAACAATACTGTCGTTTAGGGAACCAACCAAGATCGTATTTCAGAGAACTTACATACATTCTGTATCCTCAGAAATGGCAAATAAATTGCTTTTTATTCTGGATAAGAAGAAAGAAAGTTAATTATTAGTTTGCTACTTAGAAAACAGCTACTATAAAAGTTGTCTCACAAAAATCTATGAACTTTTCATGGTTTCCCGCGAAAAAAGGCTTCGTAAAACTAATCATGGATCGAACCTTGAAGTTTTTGATGTCCCAATCAGTATAGAGGCACACCAATCCCAATACTTACCCGGACTGCGAAACAAACACCTCCAATGCACCAAATGCTGCAGTTGGTGTATTTATATACCTGAACCTGAAACCTGGGTATATACCTGAAATTTGTGAACCTGACCCTGACCTACTTGAAAACAAAAGTAGTTGCTTGACACCTACTGGATCGGTTCGGTACCTACTGTTCAGGCTTTTCTTGTGTGTAAAAAAGCAATTTGAGGGAAAGAATTCCCGTATTTTCATACAAAAAAAACAGAAAGTTCGAATAACTCCTCAAACTCCTGTCCTAAGTCCTAAGTTCTCAAGTTCAACCCAAATTTCCAAAATACCGCCACGAGGAGTAATCTCTAAACCTTCTCGATTTGCATGTGTTGAGCGGACATTGATAAAACTGCCTTCTCCTGTAAATTATAAGTTTAGCTTATTGTACCCAAATACATAGCCTGTTAACAAAAGAATAATATGGTATGCGTACAGTATGTCGTTCACTATTTTGTTGTACTTTGCCTAAGCAAATTTCCTATTGTATCTTAGCAATTTCTCAGAAAAGTGAGTGCCAAATTTCTGATAGGCAAAACCAGGATTTCGTTCAAATTTCCATACTGTACATATTTGTTACACTGGTACAGGGATGGATATATTTCCGAAGAAAACCTCGGCCTGTTTTTTTCAGTTTTTTTTCGATTTATTTCCGTTTTTTTCCAAAATCGCGGAAAAAACTCCTGCTCAAGTTCTGAGTATCCTAGCCTGGTTTAATGATTCCTAACGCTTTTTAGCGCCTTCCTGAGTCTTTTCAGAATGGCTTACATATATACAGGGTGTGCCAAAAAAAAACAACCCAGCAGGTTTTTTGATGTAGCAACCGCAAATCTCAACCGATTTGAATGAATCCTTTTTTAGATGAAAGATAAATAAATTCTTGAAAGATTGATGCAATGTTTATCAAGATAGGCTGCTTTGTTCCTGAGATGTTTGTCCTCAAAGTTAAAACAGAGATTTTGGCAATGAACAAGAGTGATAAAGAACAACCCAGCAGATTTTTTACTTTTGCAACCATGAATCTCAACCGGTTTGAATGAATCCTTTTTTGAATGAAAGATTAATAAATTGTTCAAAGACTGGTGCAATTTTTATTGAGATTCACTGTTTAGTTCTTGAGATATTTGCCTTCTAAGTCGAAACAGATTTTGGCAAAGAACAAGAGCGATTCCGTTGCATTTGATAATAAAGCAGATTCCTGCTGCTGGGGCTAATGATACTTTAGTGTTGAAGTAAACCGAGTTTCTGTGTCACCAGTAAAGCCTCCAATAGCCCTTAGCAGTAGCAGGAATCCGTTTTATTAGGAAGTGCAGAATAATAAAAAATCCCTCTTTGTTCACAACCAAAATCACTGTTTTGATTTTGAAAGCCAATATCTCAGGAACTAAGCAGAGTACGTTAATGAAAATTTCAGCAGTCTTTTAAGGATTTATTTATCTTTCATTTAAAAAAGCATTCATTCAAATCGGTTTAGATTTGCGGTTGCTACAGCGAAAAATCTGCTGGGTTGTTTTTTTTGGCACACCCTGTATAAATCACGAAACAGGCATGAAACAGTCCCTGACAGGCTCCATCAATAAAGGCTATATGCAAATTTTCTTAGAGCAGTTTGCCTTTTTGTTTCAGATTGCCAAATTTTGTATTTTGTATTTAATAACAGTTTTGAGTCAGTCTAGCCTATTATACATCTTTAAAAACCCATTTTTTAACTAAAAAATGGCATAAATTAGCTATTTTTAGCTTGAGTTTTTTTCCGCGATTTATGATTTTTTCCGACCCTAAGGAAAAAATCGAAAAAAACACCGGAAAAAGCACACCTCAAATCCCTGCACTGGTATTCAAATAAAATCATCAAAATTATGTCAAATCAATTATGGCGGTCTCCTTTATGCGAAACCTGACAGGAGCAGCATGGATTTTCGAAAGCGGATACTGACTTTTCGATCATAATTTCGTGTACCTGAACCTGACACCTGGGGTACTTTTAAAAAATGTACTTGAACCTGAACCTGAAATTGAATTTTGCAGATACACCTGAAGCTGGACTTACCTGAAATTTTGGAGTATGTACCGTACGAACTGTACCCAATACCCAATATTCAATAAAAAAGGTGTTAGTTCAGTAAGGAAAAGCGTTTGTTACGTTGTATTTGGACGGCATGGTGATATCTAATAGGAAAGTACGGTACCAGCATTTCTTACAAATTTAACACAAAGCAGGGGGTAAAGACCGCTGGTTGGTTGGTATGGTATACTATCGTCGAAGTTTCAACTTACAGTATATATTGGTTACTGCACACGGAAATAGCAATCGATTCACGCCCGGAAGGATTCCATCATGTTCACTCATTTGTCGAACTTCCTACTACAATCTGTGTTGATTAATAACTGATTCAGTGCTTTGATTGTAAAAAGTGAGGATTTCTTAAATATGGGATTTTCGATCATGTTTTTGAAATTACCTAATTTTGGTGCCCTTTGAGCCACTCAGTATGTTATGCCCAATGGCAACATCAATCATTCCTGCAAGTTTCATACCCATACTCATTGAATTACTGAAAAAATTGAAATTTCCATGGACCATCCTAAATCTTAAGGTGGATTCATACTCGTGTAGAAGATGATCGTCAGGCGACTTTTCTGTAGAAAAACTGTCGCTCCGTGTAGATAAAAATTTTTTTGCGAGCTTCTAAATTTTCCGTCGATTGAGCGCTTTCCTGCATTGTTATAGTCGTTTCGCTCTAAAAATATCATTTACGCATTCCTGCCATTGAAAATTCAACATAAAAAAGGCCGGCGTCAAAAAATAGTTCAATTTTTCAACTACATTTTTGTAGATTTTTGTCACCAGTGGAAAGATCTCGCGCGGCGTTTGGGCGCGTTTCACACTTTAAACGAGTTTTTCTACAGAAAAGTCGCCAGGCGATCTTTTTGTACAAAAGTACAAAACCCAGTGGCTGCTCTACAGTAGTGTCGCTGTCGGGTTTTAACTAATGGACGATAAAGTTTCAAGTATGAATGCGCCTTTAGTTTTTCGGTCATAAAATGGAACGCGTTGGAATTTTGGTACCAAACTTGCACATTTATACTGATCGATCCGATCCGATCCGATCCGATCCGATCCGATCCGATCCGATCTGGCGGGGGGGGCCGTACGATGTACAGCCCTACGATCAGACCTGCACGGTCCATTTCGTTACCCCTGATATCGTCATCTCGGACGTTTACCCTTCTTTCACTGCCAAGCCACTCAAGCCATGCTGTTGGGCGCCAGGTACTAAGAGAGTGCCTGGCGTGGTGACGTCATGGTGCCGACAGCTCCCAACGGCCGCCCGGCCAAGTGGCCAAACCGGTATTGGCCTTATTGCTGGTTTCTCAGACGGCTCCTGACGTCGTTGATCTTCCTTCCAACGCGGCATGCTTCTTGGAGCGGCTTTCGGTGCAACGGCAGATCCAGTTGGTTCCCATTTTACCTACTCGCTGTAACCAGTTTTCGGTGGCCTGGGTGGAGCTTTATGCCGACGACCAACTCTTTGCGGCAAGAAACTTGCCCCGCCGAGTGGATGAGCGCACGACGTCGCGCACAGTGGACATTTATACTGTTAATTAATCCTAAAAATTTGAGCCAAGTTGTTAAGAAATGACCGCGAACGAATCAGTTGAGTAAAGTTCGAAAGCAGGGGTGGCCATTTACCCACATTTTTTTGGGCCATACTGTATGTACTACTGAACGAATGAAAGGAATTAATTATTGTGATAAAATGACATACGGAGAAGGGTTTTGGAACAAGGAATAATTCGCTTGACCTGTCCGTAGAATGCTACTCATAATATTCTTGTAATACGGGAGAAAAGCGTAATATCTGTTGTAACTGGCGCTCTTGGGCAATAGGTTGGCGCCTATTAGAAAATGAGTTGTTGTAGCAACGATGGTTGCTATAGCAACCCTCTTCATTTCATACCTGATTACCACAATTGAACCTTTGTTATGGATAGTTTTAAGCGCATAGAGACGTGTAAACGCTTTTGATTCAGTTAGTAAATGGATAAATCTCAATTTCTAGTCTAAATTTGTTCTAAAACCGTTTACCTACGTGAGATTATTTACGACAACAGGCTACGAACTGTTTTTAATTGATTTTTTAACCACCAGAAAGCATTTAGCTAATAAGCAAGCTAGTTTCATGTTTTTACTTTTATATATACCGCCGTGTTACCATAATGGACTTGTTGTAGTTGCCTGTAAGATGTAGCTGCATAGTGGATTAGTGTGTTAAGCGATGCAACCATCCAAAAAAGCAGAATGTGTGAAGGTGGTGGTCAGATGCAGACCCATGAACCAAAAAGAGGTCTCCGAAGGCCACGAACGGTGTGTTTTCCTTTGTATCATTTTGTATAGTACCGAAAAACCAATATCCATATTCCATTTGCACTCCACTCAATTCAGATACTCAATCTCACTGACGATGATTGATAAAATAGGTACCTAATTTTAATTAATTAATCACCACCACGATCGCAATTCCAGCACACAATGCGCACTCCTTACCAGACATGTAGCAGCCCATCCACCCAAGGGGAAGGGTGTCTGGCGCCGGGCGGGTGGGTCTGAGCCCAAGGACCTAGGGCACTAAAAAAAGGCTTAAAAATCGCAATTTTTCGGCTAAACGTGGTAAAATAAAAAACCGCTAATTCGGGTTCGAAACACAGCTAAAAAGTGCTGTTTTACAGGCGATTTTGACAATTTTTGTGTCTGAAATTACAAAAAATCTCAAAATTTTGCTAAAAAAATTACTTCCCAGAAAAATCGTCTCGTCGGTGGGCATCCGGGAGGTCTGGCCTAAGTCGGGTGGGTGCAGACCACCCGGACACGCCTAACAAAGAAGAAATTATTGAGGAATGCAGACATGGGCAAAGGGGGTGAGGGGGTGAGCTTCCTCAGGGTCTGACCTCTACCACACCATCCTCAGAAGTTTTTGCAAGAATTTTGTATAGAAAATTATGATAAAAAGTATGCCTAGATCAGGTGTAAATGAGCTCAGAATAAACCTATTTTGACGAAAAAAAGCCAAAACCCTCGATTTTAGCCAAAAATCGGACGGGTTGGCTTACCATCCCCTCAACCCCCTATTGTTAATTTACTGACTTCTGCAAGAAGGCAATTAATTAATTATATCACATTACATAAGTAAACTTTGGATTGAGATTGGAAATGGAAAAAGTATTTTTAAAACTCAGAAGCTTGGGATGGCCGGTTTGTGTGCCCGTTGCCATCATCCATGGATGGGGCAACGAAATAAACTACTACTGGGTGACAGCTGAACTCGTAGTCTGAAGTTTGAAGATTTCTTAGATTAGTAGTGGGCACTTCAACACAAAACAAGACAAAAACTTCAGTACCAATTGTTAGTTGGCACTTAAATTTTCCGTAGGTCAAGCAGGAATAATGTTTCACATATTTTAGCATTGTAAATATGTACACAGACCGAGGTGTAATCGAGCTCAAGAATCCGAAGTGCCCTGACGAACCGCCCAAGTCGTTTACCTTCGACGCCATCTATGACTGGAAGTAGGTTGCTGTGCCATATTTGGTCAACAACCCTCACAGTTCACTTTTAGTTCGCTTCAACGAGACTTCTATGACGAAACCGTGGAGCCTTTGGTATCTTCTGTGCTCAATGGATTTAATGGCACTATATTTGCATACGGCCAAACAGGCACTGGCAAAACTTACACCATGGAAGGTACATACTTCTGTCTGAACTTCTGACCGACCGACTTGTGCCACCTAGGAATGGAACCGGTTTAACGATTTGTTTGTTTAAATTGTTTGAACGATACCGTATAGCATTTTGGAAACCGTATAATACTGCATAATGTGCTGCATTGAACTAGAAACTCGTATTTTGGTTGGAATATTTAGAGATTTATGTAAATTCTAGTCATGCTATGCGACACAAGAGCGACTAGTGTATAAACATTGCAATTTCACTAAAAAAACGGTGTAAGTCCCTCTTCGACAGTCAATAGACAAAAAATGAACGTAATGAAAAAATTTGGCCTACTGCAAATATCGTGCAAAGTCGAATAAATTATTTAAGAAGATTTTCTTGACTTTTTAAAAACAAAAAGTAGATTTAAAACGTAATTGAAAAATTGAAGAAATTATCATTCAAAGAGCGGCCTTTAAAGTGCTATTTTGTCGTCATAAATAGCAAAATTATCTGTTATTTTTAGCGAAAAATGAATAATTCAGTCGTTCAACCGATCTCGTACCTACCACTACCACCGACCTATTGATTGATTGAATAATTGAGTTTGCGGTTGCTAGCTGAAAGCAGTTGAAATGCCGAGTTGTTGTAGGAATTCGGGACGACGCAGAAAAGCGCGGAGTCATTCCAAACTCGTTCGAGCACATTTTCAGTCACATAGCGCGCTCGGAAAACCAGCAATACTTAGTGCGGGCCAGTTACTTGGAGATTTATCAGGTAACAAAGACACTCTGACATGGATGATAATAAATGGTGAGTTCTGTTTGAGGAGGAGATTCGCGACCTACTGCACAAAGACCAAAACAAAAGGCTGGAGCTGAAAGAACGACCGGACATCGGTGTCTACGTGAAGGACTTGTCCTCTTTCGTCACCAAAAGTGTGCAGGAAATTCAGCATGTCATGTCGGTCGGCAATCAAAACAGATCTGTCGGGTGAGACTTTTGCTTGCAATACCTAAGCAGATCTGTGGGGTGTTTAGTTTGGGCTAGCTCAGTGCGGACTGACTGACTGACTGACTGACTGACTGACTGACTGACTGACTGACTGACTGACTGACTGACTGACTGACTGACTGACTGACTGACTGACTGACTGACTGACTAAGCGGAGCGTGTTAGAAATTGGCAGTGTGTTTGACTTTCGCACTCTAATCAAAGGGTAGTTATGACAACGGCCGTATCAGAGACTTTGTGTTAATACAGATTGTGGTACACAACCGACCAATTGGGCTTCTAGGTGTTAGCGCTGCTGTCTAGGGAGCGACCAATAAATATAAATAAGCCAGCCATTCGGTGGCATTAATGAGTTTTTGTCAGTTCAGCGCCACCAACATGAACGAGCACAGCAGTCGATCGCACGCAATTTTCATAATCACCGTCGAATGCAGCGAACCTGGAGCCGACAACAAGAACCACATCCGAGTTGGAAGACTGAACCTGGTCGATCTGGCTGGCAGCGAACGACAGGCCAAGACTGGCGCAACCGTAAACACAAGGCTAATTTGGTCTGACTGACTGGGATCGGTGGCAAGCACTTAATTTTTCAGGGAGAGCGATTCAAAGAAGCCACCAAAATCAACCTTTCTCTTTCGGCCTTAGGAAATGTGATCTCTGCGCTGGTCGACGGCAAGAGCACTCACATTCCCTACAGAGATTCTAAACTGACCAGACTTCTGCAAGGTACTTCAGGCCGATTTATACTTCTGCCTTTCGGGTGGCACTGGCACTTGCTAAATGCACCCAATTTAGACTCTGCCGATTGGCAAACTGCCACCAACCCGGTGGCCCTTCCTATAGTCCTTGCCAAAAAAGAGCGGACTGGCGGTTTTTTGCGAATAACTCCTTATGGGTGCATCGGAGCGCTTTTTGCCTCATAACCAAAGTTGTAGAGTGGTTCGAGCTCGGTACTCTGGTGCAACCTAATCTGAGCAACGCGCGATGGTAATGCTAATCTGCGCAACGGAAAAAATCAGCTTTTCCTGTAGTTGGGATGAACGCGAGTTTTTCAGTGGATTATAATCTACAGACCTCGGGCATTTCAAAAATGTATTCATATTTCTTCTAGGTGGAACGGTTCCAGAGTTATACACCATCAAAGTTGGCCGAAAATGCTAAAAATGGCCATTTTTGGCGATTTTCACTTTTCTGGGGGCGGGATTGGAATAACTCTGGACCAACTCAGCCGATCAGGCTGAAATTCACATATACGGTGTAAAATTTAGTTTTACGTCGATTGAGACACATAAGAACCCTGAAAAATTGACCCTGATACCATAATCCCGATTTTTTCAACTTTAGGACATTTGAATTTTTCTCTGCTAGTATGTAGTAGTTTAAGTCCTCCACTGTGGTTAAAAATGTACTTTACAGTGTTTTGAATCGATTTCAGTCCATTCTGAAGCCATTCGGATACTGTAGTGTGTGGTCCTGAAACGAAAACTGCATTTTGTGAAATTACGTGGTTTCTGCGGCAAAGAAATGCCCTATAGAGTAGGCACTAAGGGTTTTCATGGTCAGGGAATCTATTGCTGACATAACTATAATCACTGGGATACTGTATTTTGAGGTCCCGACACGAAAAATGCTATTTTGCGTTTATGCATGCCTGGTGCAAGGAAACGCTCTATAGAGTAGACAATATAGGTTTTCAGGGGTGGGGAATCTATTTCTGACATAACTATCATTGCTGGGTTACTGTATTTTGAGGTCCCGACGAGAAAGTTGTTATTTTTTGCTATTTGGGTGTTCATGTTGCAGGGGAAAGCTGGATAAAGTAGGTAATCAATCTTATGAGTTTGTATATTCGTTCCAGGACCACAATATACAGTAATCCAGTAACATACGCTATGCCCTGAATGAATTCGTTGATGTCGAAAACGAATATACAAACTCATAAGATTGATTACCTACTTTATCCAGCTTTCCCCTGCAACATGAACACCCAAATAGCAAAAAATAACAACTTTCTCGTCGGGACCTCAAAATACAGTAACCCAGCAATGATGGTTATGTCAGAAATAGATTCCCCACCCCTGAAAACCTATATTGTCTACTCTATAGAGCGTTTCCTTGCACCAGGCATGCATAAACGCAAAATAGCATTTTTCGTGTCGGGACCTCAAAATACAGTATCCCAGTGATTATAGTTATGTCAGCAATGGATTCCCTGACCATGAAAACCCTTAGTGCCTACTCTATAGGGCATTTCTTTGCCGCAGAAACCACGTAATTTCACAAAATGCCGTTTTCGTTTCAGGACCACACACTACAGTATCCGAATGGCTTCAGAATGGACTGAAATCGATTCAAAACACTGTAAAGTACATTTTTAACCACAGTGGAGGACTTAAACTACTACATACTAGCAGAGAAAAATTCAAATGACCTAAAGTTGAAAAAATCGGGATTACGGTATCAGGGTCAATTTTTCAGGGTTCTTATGTGTCTCAATCGACGTAAAACTAAATTTTACACCATATATGTGAATTTCAGCCTGATCGGCTGAGTTAGTCCAGAGTTATTCCAATACCGCCCCCAGAAAAGTGAAATTCGCCAAAAATGGCCATTTTTAGCATTTTCGGCCAACTTTGATGGTGTATAACTCTGGAACCGTTCCACCTAGAAGAAATATGAATACATTTTTGAAATACCCGAGGTCTGTAGATAATAATCCACTGAAAAACTCGCGTTCATCCCAACTACAGGAAAAGCTGATTTTTTTCCGTTGCGCAGATTAGCATTACCATGGCGCGTTGCGCAGATTAGGTTGCACCAGAGTACCGAGCTCGAGCCACTCTACAACTTTGGTTATGAGGCAAAAAGCGCTCCGATGCACCCATAATGAGTTATTCGCAAAAAACCGCCAGTCCGCTCTTTTTTGGCAAGGACTTTAGTCTGCTCAAGTTTAAATTGGGTCGTTGGTAACGATTTATAAAGTGCTACCGGTTGACAAAAGTACAAATCCACCTTTAACGGCGTTTTGGTACTGGTACAGGAGAACTTGGACAGGGTTCATACGGGTCAGGGTCAGGGAAGTCAGGGAGGTCAGGGAAAAGTCAGGGAATTTAAAAATGGTCAGGGAGGTCAGGGAAAAGTCAGGGAATTTCAGATCTGCACCGGTAGAAACAAACGATTTTTCCGTTCAGCTCACCTGAATGGAAAATTTTCAACAACTATTGCGAGCCAACAAGCAGACATTTTTTGCTGCAAATTTGTCAGCCACTACAGTTTCTAAAAAAGAAGCTCTAAACCAATTTACAGAACAAACGGCCAAATATTCAGCTCACAGAAGCGTTTCAAATTCTTCCATTCAGGTGAGCTGAACGGAAAAATTGTTTGTTTCTACCGGTCCTGGTCAGGGAAAATTATAGGGATTTTTAAAAATTTTCTCGCCCTGGTTGGCCAGCTGCCCAACCAGGCCAGACCTCGTCAAACTCTGAAACTGTTAATTCCGATTAATTTTACGCCAAGCCTACCTTTTAAATGCGTTTTTGAATGCTATTTCTTCAAAATTTTCTCGCCCTGGTTAGGCAGCTGCCCAACCAGGCCTCGTCAAACTCTGAAACTGTTAATTTCGGTTGATTATATGCCAAGACTACCTTTTAAATGCGTTTTTGAAAAATATTTCTTCAAAATTTTCTCGCCCTGGTTAGGCAGCTGCCCAACCAGGCCTCGTCAAACCCTGAAACTGTTAAGTTAATTCTTGTTAACTTCACGCTCGGAATACCTGTTGAAATAGGATTAGTTTTGAATACCAAATTCACCCTTTGCTTTTAGAAAATTATTGGGTTTAAAAATTATGCCAGCGTTTATGTAAATATCTGTCGATGCAAAAGAAATCACAAAATTAGGTGCTTGAAAACATTTACTATTTTATGAGTTTGCTTGTAGAAAGTCAGGGAATTTGGAAAATCCTGATCCGTATGAACCCTGTTGGATAAATGGGATGGACGCATACATGTAACAGGGGTCTGCCCCCACCCGACTTAGGCCAGACCCCCCTGATGGGGACCCCCGAGACTATTTTTCCGACCCCCTCCGATTTTTTGCAATTTCAGACACAACAATTGCCAAAATCGCCTGTAAAACAGTACTTTTTAGCTGTATTTCAGCCCAAATTAGCGATTTTTAGCCAAAAAATCGCACTTTTTATATTTTTGAGCGTTTTTTCGTGCCCAACCCCCTCCCAAATTTGGGTTCAGACCCCTCGGCTGGCCGACGCCAGACCTCCCCCAACCCCCTGTCCCTTTCGGCGGATGACCTGTTACATGTAGGGATGGATGCCACCATAAATGGGACGAATTGTAGGCTACCGATAAAATTCCTCTGCGTAACCAAACCATGATAGAAAGCCTCCATAAATGGGAAATGAGACGCCAGCGGGACAATGAGAGGCTAATTTATCCTTCTCAAATTTGACTAATCTCCAACAATGGGACCCCAACTGACTAATTTATAGTAAGACTCTCTAAATGGGACGTTTCATAAAATTTTTGCATAGGTTCAAACATTTACTGGTTAGAAGTGTCATATTTTTTCTATCATGTTATGAACGTAAGTGCTTTAGCGTTTCAAGCTGTATTACAGATTCCCTGGGCGGCAACGCCAAAACAGTGATGGTGGCGAATATGGGTCCGGCCTCGTTCAACTACGAAGAAACGCTGAGCACTCTGCGGTACGCCAACCGCGCTAAGAATATAAAGAACCAGCCGAGAATCAACGAAGACCCCAAAGATGCCTTACTGCGAGAGTTTCAGGAAGAAATCGTTCGGTAGCGCTCTGCCACGCACTGCTAAGCTACGTAAGAGTAGAAATTTATTTTTGCAGACTCAAAACCATGTTGGCCGATCGCGGCGGAGGAGAAAAACGACGTAAAAGAAAGGTTCGAATTGGTGAGCAGGGCGAAAGCATAACCGAAGAGGGAGAAGAAGGTATAGGAATTGAGAAAGTTTGCGTATTCTAATAAACTGGCTTGCAGAAGAAGAACAGGGTCCCGATGAGGAAGAGTACATAAAAGAGCAACAAGCCAAGTTGGAAGCGGAGAAAGAAGCCATTCTACACAACAATCATATCATAAAAGAGGTACCTTAATACTCTGTCTGTATCCGCCAACTGAAAGATTTGTTGCAGGAGAAAGCGAAAATTCTATCAGCCATGGAGGAAAGAGCAGTGCAGTTGCACAAGGAGCGAGAGGCTCAGCAGGCTGTGCACTCCAAGATCAAAGCGATGGAAAGCAAACTGCTGAGCGGTGGCAAGAACATCGTCGACCACACCAACGAACAACAACGCACGCTCGACTCTAGACGGCACGAGCTGAACGAACAAAAAGTAGAAAGTGTTCGTTGTCTCTGCTAAACTGTTTATTACTGCCACTGTTTCAGAGGAAAGAACGCGAATTGATGCAACAGCTGGAGTCGCAGGAAGAAAACGCGCTGGAAATTCAGCAGACTTACACTTCGTTGCAGCAGGAAGTTGAAGTAAAGACGAAGAAGTTGAAGAAAGTAAGCGCTTGGTGGCTTAGTGGTCTGGCCGTTTCAATCGGTCGATGTTTAGATGTTCGCCAAATTGCAACAAGTCAAAGCGGAGATGAGGGATTTGGGCAGCGAACACTCTCGCGAAAGACAAGACTTGGAGAACACCATCACTGAACTGACCAAAGAACTAAAGCTCAAGTACGGACCGACCGACTCTGTCTGCTTGTCTGTCTGTCTGTCTGTCTGTCTGTCTGTCTGTCTGTCTGTCTGTCTGTCTGTCTGTCTGTCTGTCTGTCTGTCTGTCTGTCTGTCTGTCTGTCTGTCTGTCTGTCTATTTGCCTGCCACTGTCTGTCTGTCTGTCTGTCTGTCTGTCTGTCTGTCTGTCTGTCTGTCTGTAACTGTCTGTTTGCCTGCCACTGTCTGTCTGTCACTGTCTGTCTGTCTGTCACTGTCTGTCTGTCACTCTGTCTGTCTGTTTGTCACTCTGTCTGTCTGTGTCACTGTCTGTTTGTCACTGCCTGTCTGTCTGTCACTGCCTGTCTGTCTGTCACTGCCTGTCTGTCACTGCCTGTCTGTCACTGCCTGTCTGTCTGTCACTGTCTGTCTGTCACTGTCTGTCTGTCACTGCCTGTCTGTCTGTCACTGTCTGTCTGTCACTGCCTGTCTGTCACTGCCTGTCTGTCACTGCCTGTCTGTCTGTCACTGTCTGTCTGTCACTGCCTGTCTGTCACTGTCTGTCTGTCTGTCACTGCCTGTCTGTCTGTCACTGTGTGTCTGTCTGTCTGTCACTGCCTGTCTGTCTGTCACTGTCTGTCTGTCACTGCCTGTCTGTCACTGTCTGTCTGTCTGTCACTGCCTGTCTGTCTGTCACTGTCTGTCTGTCTGTCGCTGCCTGTCTGTCTGTCACTGCCTGTCTGTCTGTCTGTCTGTCTGT
Organism: Sabatieria punctata; assembly: GCA_030248155.1. Classification (NCBI taxonomy): domain Eukaryota; kingdom Metazoa; phylum Nematoda; class Chromadorea; order Araeolaimida; family Comesomatidae; genus Sabatieria; species Sabatieria punctata. The sequence continues at coordinate 59,708 of JASANB010004737.1, forward strand.
CTGTCACTGCCTGTCTGTCACTGCCTGTCTGTCACTGTCTGTCTGTCTGTCACTGCCTGTCTGTCTGTCACTGTCTGTCTGTCTGTCGCTGCCTGTCTGTCACTGTCTGTCTGTCTGTCTGTCTGTCACTGCCTGTCTGTCTCTGTCTGTCTGTCTGTCACTGTCTGTCTGTCTGTCGCTGCCTGTCTGTCTGTCACTGCCTGTCTGTCTGTCTGTCTGTCTGTCTGTCTGTCTGTCACTGCCTGTCTGTCACTGTCTGTCTGTCTGTCACTGCCTGTCTGTCTGTCACTGTCTGTCTGTCTGTCACTGTCTGTCTGTCTGTCACTGCCTGTCTGTCTGTCACTGTCTGTCTGTCTGTCGCTGCCTGTCTGTCACTGTCTGTCTGTCTGTCTGTCTGTCACTGCCTGTCTGTCTCTGTCTGTCTGTCTGTCACTGTCTGTCTGTCTGTCGCTGCCTGTCTGTCTGTCACTGCCTGTCTGTCTGTCTGTCTGTCTGTCTGTCTGTCTGTCTGTCTGTCTGTCTGTCTGTCTGTCACTGCCTGTCTGTCACTGTCTGTCTGTCTGTCACTGCCTGTCTGTCTGTCACTGTCTGTCTGTCTGTCGCTGCCTGTCTGTCTGTCACTGCCTGTCTGTCTGTCTGTCTGTCTGTCTGTCTGTCTGTCTGTCTGTCTGTCTGTCTGTCACTGCCTGTCTGTCACTGCCTGTCTGTTTGTCACTGTCTGTCTGTCACTGCCTGTCTGTCACTGTCTGTCTGTCACTCTGTCTGTCTGTCTGTCACTGTCCATCCGTCCGTCCATCTATCTGTCTGTCTGTCACTGCCTGTCTGTCTGTCACTGTCCATCCGTCCGTCCATCTATCTGTCTGTCTGTCTAACCAAATACTGTTACAGGATTCTGATAATAGAGAACTTCGTTCCCATAGATGTTCGAGAGCGAATTCTGGACCGCGCAGTCTACGATGAGGATGATGACAACTGGACGCTGGTGCCGATCGATAAGGCTCAGAAAAATCGAAATCACGACTCCAAGGTAACTTGCATTTACTTACAGCTGGCCCATAATCATCGAAATAGTCTACCATTTAGTCCACCCAAACCTCAAAGCCGCCTGCTTCGCTGGGCCGTCGTCCAGTCTCGGTTCCCGGTTGCCGTCGACCAATCAGCGACTTCGCGCGCATGTCAGCAGCAATGGGGGCGCGCGGGGCTCAGCAGGCCTTCCGCTTCTTAGGCGAGAACATACTACTACTGAAGCTGGACGCCCCTCAGCGCACCACTGCCGACTACTCAGCCCCCGACGTGGCGCCCGGACTGCAGGTTGCTTTGATTTTGTTTTTTTAATTGAAAGCACAGCAGACAGACAGACAGACTAATTACAGGACGCGCTAGACGAAGCCATGTTCGAGGAGGAGAGAAAGGACAAGACCATTCTGATCGATGCGTCGCGTCTGCCGTCGGCGCCGGCGCTCGGGCCCTCCTCCAAGTATGCACATCTGAGCTGTAGTAGAAAATTTGCATAAAGCGCCGCCACCACCGTGTTGCAGGGGCAAACTGGTCAAAGGCTTGACAACGGGTTCAAAAAACGCGCGAAACGCCCACGCCGTCGCCGCTGCCGACGAGCCGACCGCCGCCAAGAACTTGTACCCAAAGTCGCGCGGCCTCGTCGCAGCCAAGTAGTATCGGTGGGCGGTGAAGAAAATTTGCATAGGACACAGCAGCAGCAGCAGGCGCGCTCGATCAGCTGTCATCAATTTGCATATCATCAACGTGACGGCGACGGACTTTCTACTTGTAACGCATTCCTGAGCTGTAACGAGCTTCGTGTGGCTCCTCTGCCCGACCTCATACCCCCTCTCCACCGCCGGCAGCTACTACTGCAGCAGCAAGATAAGCCTAAGCCTAAGCCTAAGATAGATAGGAAGCTACTGGACAGTATCAAGCTTTATGCCAAGGTGTCGGTGTGCGTTGTGTGTAAGCCCAGGCTGGTCCTGAAAGGCTATTGCGCTAAGCGAAGCTGGTGTTTTTGGCCGCGAAGAGGCCGGCATGCAGCATGTAAATGTCGATTTGTGCAGGAAACTGGTAGGAAACGCAGATCTGCAATTGGCTATGAAATTGTGACAAAGTCATATAACCTGCTGGTGGCCGTCTGTGCCGCACTGCTTGCCCTTAGGTTCATCTGGTTAGTCCTCTTCTGAGAATCTTTCTTTTCTCCTATTCAACCGACACTCTAAGATCTGCTGGTCACTCTAATAACCTGTCTGAATGCAGTATTTCGGTGTTCCGATTACAACAAGTCCAATTTGGCATACTTTCGAGCTCTATACAGGGTCGGATAGCATGGCCTTTTTGTCAAGTTTGCCGATTAAGTTCAGCCAAATGGCTGCAATTCCGTCAGTTTTGAACCAAACGACTTTTGGCGCAATTATTAATACAAAATGTCCATCCCTTTTTCGAACTTTACGCAAACGTTTTCGTTATTGGTGAGTTCTTAATCGATTTGGCTCAAAATTTCAGAAAAATTAACAACTGGCGCAAGTTTAGTGCAAAAATTCATGCTCATGCTGATCTTATGACCCCCCCAAAACTAACAATCAGGATGGTCCACGTAAATTCATTTTTTTTCGGTAATTCAAAGAGTACGATTGCTAAAAATTTCAGAAAAAATTAACAACTGGCGCAAGTTTAGTGCAAAAATTCATGCTCATGCTGATCTTATGACCCCCCAAAACTAACAATCAGGATGGTCCACGCAAATTCAATTTTTTTCGGTAATTCAAAGAGTACGGTTTTGAAACTTGCAGGAATTATTGGTATTGTCATATACAGTATAGATCAAAAAAAATGTCCCATCTCTTTTTCGGCCTTCACTCAACCGTTTCGTTCTCAGTCAATTCTTTACCGATTTGGCTCAAATTTTCAGCAAAAATTAACAACATGGTTGGCTAAATATTCTGCAAGTGTGGTGCCAAAATTCCGACTCATACTGGTTTTATGACCCGAAAACTAGGAATGAGGGTGGTCCACGCAAATTTAATTTTTTTCGGTAATACAAGGAGTACAGGCCTGAAACTTGCAGGAATGATTGGTGTTGCTATTGGGCATAACATACTAACCGGGCAGCCCTGTAGCTCAAAGGGCACTAAAATGGGGGAATTTCAAAAACATGACGAAATATGACTTTTCTTCGTAAAACCGGCAAAATGACGATTCTAAAGATTTTCAATTTTCAAAAAACGCTGCAGGGATGGTTACTATGGTGTGGAACAGAGCTTAAATATCAGGTTCATTTATTTGCCGAACTTCCTGCTACAATCTGTGTTGATTAACAACAGATTCAGTGCTTTGATTCTAGAAGGTGCAGATTTCTTAACTATGGGATTTTCACTCATGTTTTTGAAATTCCCCCATTTTAGTGCCCTTTGAGCTACAGGGCTGCCCGCTTAGTATGTTATGCCCAATAGCAACACCAATCATTCCTGCAAGTTTCAGACCTGTACTCCTTGTATTACCGAAAAAAAATAAAGTTGCGTGGACCACCCTCATTCCTAGTTTTCGGGTCATAAAACCAGTATGAGTCGGAATTTTGGCACTAAACTTGCAGAATATTTAGCCAACCATGTTGTTAATTTTTGCTGAAGATTTGAGCCAAATCGGTAAAGAAGTGACTGAGAACGAAACGTTTGAGTGAAGGCCGAAAAAGCGATGGGACATTTTTTTTGATCTATACTGTATATAGCCCACATATAGCTCACAGGCGCTAAAATGGGAGAATTTTAAAAACATGACAAAATTTGACTTTTCTTCGAAAAGCCGATTAAATGATGATTCGAAAGGTTTTCGATTTTCCAAAAACACTGTGGGACATACATGTACTAGGGGGGTTGGGGGGTTACCCCCCCCAGCTGGAAAGGCCAAACCCCCCCCTCCCCCCCCCCCCCCCCCCGAGACAGGTTAAGCCCCCCCCCCCCCCGACCGAAAAATACAAGTACTAGTGGTGGCTCTAGTATTAACTAGCTGGGTCAGAAATCACTAATTTTTAGCCTAAATTTCACTTGAAAAGCCTTTGGAAACCGAATTTGGCGCTTCCACTGCTGATATTTAAGAGAAATCGGTGTTTTTGGAAGCCCTTTTTGTCATTTTTTGCTTGTTTTTGGCTCTAAAAAGCTATTTGGCAGCTTAAAATTGCGATTTTTAGCATCCTTACTGAAAAAAACGTGCTAAAAACGCATTTCCAGGCGTTCTGGAGCTTTTTGAAACTTTGGACCCCACCTCTGGACGAAACCCCCCCTCGACCCCCCATCTGAGGAAAAAACCCCCCTACCCCCCTTCCCCCAGGTCGGCCCGGAGCTGTTACATGTATGCTGTGGGAGAGGTTTTTATGGTGTGGAACAGAGTTCTAATATCAGGTTTAATCATTTGTCGAACTTCCTTCTACAATCTGTGTTTATTAACAATTGATTCAGTGCTCTGATTCCAGAAGGTACAGATTTGACAAATTTTTTAACTATGGAATTTTCGATCATGTTTTGAAATTCCCCAGTTTTAGTACCCTTTGAGCTAGAGGGTTGCCTAGTCAGTTTGTTATGCCCAATGGCAACACCAAACATTCCAGCAAGTTTCAGACCCATACTCTTTGAATTGCCGAAAAAATTAGAATTTTCGTGGCCCACCCTGATTCTTAGTTTTCGGCTCATAAAACCAGCACGGGTTAGAATATTGGCACCAAACTTGCGCAGTATCTACCCAGTCATCTTGTTTTTAATGCTGAAAATTCGATACAGAAGAACGAGACGAATCGTTTGCGCAAAGTTTGAAAAAGGGGTGTTTTTGGTCCCTACTGTATTTGCTTTAGCCATTTACTAGCCTGAGCATCAGTATGATGTCCTTCCGAAATGAACTGACCCGACTTTTCAGATGTCAAAAATTTAAACATGCATATCTCGCTCTACTCATGAAATTCAAACGCAGCTGCTCAGAAAGATTTTAACTGCGTACGTAGTACTTCGTTAATAGACGAAGATTAAGCTTAGCTGAACTTTTTGATTCGTTGGTTATTAGCTGTGCGTCCCGCAGGCGTTTCTTATCGTCTGTTTCACACGTAGCAGTTGCAAATGTATTCGGCTGGGATGATACCTAGGTCAGTGTTTGCAACTGTGAAGGCTGGCGAGCAGAAGTGTCGCTTGAATAGCAGAACAGGTACTGTAGCTTTTCTCTGCAAGCCAAAGTATTTGATTGTTCCAAAGTGCAACCGATCTGACTGTGTGGTGGTGTGGGCAGAATTGCAAATAAAATAGTTTTTATGCACTGACTTGGGTCTGAATTACCAATAAGGGCCGAGGCGGGGGATGGTAACGATTTTTGAATTATGGACCTGGCTCGTAAATCGAGTTCTCTCTGTCCATAATGGGGGTTCTGGCGCCGTGCGCACTGCTGCATCTGTCCATTGAAAGGGTGCACCTGTGCGTGCATTGCGTTCTCATAGCTACCTTCATTTACGAGTTTTCTTATTAGTGGCTATCTATGTCTGCTGTATTAGCAGTACCTCTCGTCTGACTACTTAGTGGAGCTGGCTCATTTTTGCTCTGTCCTTCCGGGTATATACGTAGGTACGGTACGGTGTTTTGTTTTGTAAGCACAAAATACAATGTAGTTTCGTTTCAAGCTAACTCATCCGTTTAGAAGTATAGCACAATTAGGTCAACTTTTCTTCGTTGCATTGCATTCTAACAGATTTGTCTCCCGTCTCAGACTCTAACAACACGTACACACGCGGATTCCTGGAAATTGCGTTTTTGGTACAGCACTCAGTCACTTAACGTCATATATGGTTAACGGTACTTAGTGGTACCCCTACCGTGCGGTACTGGTACCATATGGCAGCACTCCGTTCAGATTTATACAATAGACCGTAGCAATGCCCGTTCGCCAGCCCGGTTGGCCGAATTTATAAAAATTGTAAAGACAATGTTTCTGCATATTTTCTGTGGTTTTCAATACACTTCATGATTAACTGTGTTTTCAGTAACATTTTTGACAAATTAATGAATTCGGAGAGGTTTTTCGATTTTTAAAATAAATGAATTTTTTAGCTAAATAAGCACACCAGCCTCCGGCCTCAGGCTCCGACCTACCCCCCTCAGCCGGCCGCTACCTCCCTCAGGAATTTTTCGGAAGAATTTTGTATAGAAAATTATGATAAAAATATGCCTGCATTAGGTGTAAATGTGCTCAGAATAGCTTATTTTGGCTTATTTTAATACAAAATAGGCAAAAAAAACCCTTGATTTTAGCCAAAAATCGGACTGTTTGGCTTACCACCCCCTCAGCCCCCTTAGGCGCTCCTACCCCCCTGAGCCCCCCCTCAGGAATTGAAAATTCTACCCCCTCCCTCAGCCGAAATGCTAGCCCATGTCTGTACCGGTACGAATGCGAAGGTAGAGGTACCATGGTACCGCCACCATATATGCTACCTTATATGGTGTCGGTACCATAAACGGCGTTAAGTGCCTGACTGAAGTAGTGGCAGTATACTCTATCTATGCAGATGGTACACGTAGAATGGGTCAAGTGCCTGACCCATCGGTAGCAGATTTTGTCATAGTGAAGTAACTTTGGACAGTGAATTACCTGACAGACAGGTGGTGCAGCATATTATGCAGCTGACAGTTCTATAATCAGTATCAACTCGAAAACAACCTATTGCGTAGGTAGCTGTTGTGGCTGCGGGCATAGAAAGCGATTGTTTTTGAGCCTTAGGCGGCAGAGGGCTTCAAAGCAGAGGCGTGAGAGAGTGAAAGCAGCGTCTAATTAAACGTGTAATTTAGTGGCCTAAATGCGCCGCTGCGTGCCCACTGAGAGGAACTGATCCCTCTTTCTAACGTCACATATATTCTGCCGGCGGTCGATCGTGCCGGACCGAAGCCACCATGGCAGAAGGAGCAGCCAACGGCACTAGAATGTGTTTCGTAGCTACCAATCAATTCTACCAAATCACCCTCAACGGTCTTGTTACCGTAACTGCTGTCGTGGCTGGGGTGGTTGGAAATCTCTACAGCATTGGCATGGTGGGAAAGTTCAGAATCGGAAAGGTAAATTACTGTCGTCTCAACTGTATTTGTCAACGGCAACCGTAAAGAAAGATTTATATGTACCGTACTTTTGGTGTTGTTGGTGGTGTTTGTGGTGTTGTTGGCGTTGGTTTTGTTGGTGTTGGTGTTGTTGTATTGGTGAAAACGTTTGGATTGATAAAGTGCACTATTTTAGGCCCCCATGTACTACCTAGTTTGCCTAGCTCTGTGGGACATAGGGGTGCTGGTTTGCGCCTTGGGATACTACGCACTGCAACCTTTCCTGGCAACCTTCAACTTACATGTCGCTTGGCTGCCTTACATAAGTTATTTCGCGCATGGACCGCTCATGACGACCACTACCGGATCTGTCTGGACAACCATAGCCATTACCGTATCCCGCTATGGCGCTATCTCAAACCCGCTTCGAAATCGAGCCAGTAAGTTCTTGCGAAAGAGTCTGCAGTTTCTTTGGTACCGGTACAATAATATCTGGCTAGTGGTCTACCTCCTACCCGACTTAGACCAAGACTGCATAAAAGAAGAATATGCCACTCATCAGCGGCCGGCCGAGTGTCGATGCGCTGCACCATAATTACCGGAGGGGTCGGGAAATTCCCGACTCCTCCGGTAATCGCGAATTTCCCGACCCTCCGGTAATTGCGCATGCGCTTTATTGCAGCACAACCTGCTTTTGAGTGGGATATTCAATTTGTCTTTGGGAATATATGTATGTAGCTGCCCCGTTGATTAAGTCTACGGCAACATGATAAAGAGAAAGAAAGGTAAAAAATCTGGAATATGCGAGCATGTGGCATGTGTTCATGGCCAAGCTTGTGTGCTGCGTTCTAAATGGAAAGGGTTACAAATGCAAAAAACCTGATGTATTTCACAGATATCTTGCAATCTTGCCTTGCAATTGGACATACGTAGTTATTATTGTGATGACTGAAGATCTTGGACGAAATATGGAATGAATTGACGCTGTAGAAAATCACTAAAAATTTTGTTGACGTCATGCTTGCTCAGAAATCAGGTTGCGCTGCAATATAGCGCATGCGCAATTACCAGAGGGGTCGGGAAAATCCATGCGTCTGTTTTATGGCCAACACTGTACATAGAAATGTTTGACTGTCAAATCGTACAGTGCGTACATTTCAGCTTCATCAGCCGGCAAAGCTAAAGTGGCTTGTGTGGCTTTGTTACTGGGAGCTTTGCTCTACTGCATGCCTTGCTACTTCGAAATCATGCTTACCACCTGCATTTACAACAACGAAACCAACCAACTCAGTGCCGAACTGTTTCCCACCGCCATGCGACGCAACCCCATTTATATAATGGTCTATCGCATGATCTTCTACATGCTCTTCGTCTCTCTAGTACCTTTTCTGGCCATTCTAACTCTCTCCATCCATATGATAATTATACTACGTCGCAGTTTTGCACTCGAATCTTCCTGCTCCCCTCATCTAGTCACAAACGGACAGCGCACAACTGCAATTCTGGACCGAAGAAGACAATCGAAACAAAGCAAAACCAGCCGATTGTTCGTGATTCTGTTCTGCAAGTTCCTCGTCTGCTATTGGCTACCGACCACTGTGATGGTTTCGGAGGCGCTGATTGGCTCGCAGATCTACGCACAGCCGTTCGTTCTGATCTTGGCCGACGTCTCCAACTTCTTCGTTATAATCAACAGCGCTACCAATTTTGCCGTCTACTTTTGGTGGAAGCGCAATTACGGCTCGAAGAAAAAGCGCAGACAGAACCGAACGATGCGCTACGACACGCACGACAACACTTTCGACTCGCCGTCGCCAGCCACTCCCGCGTTGCCGCTGGTGCTCAGCTACAATTCGCTCAGAAACATGGACCACGCCGCCTCCGGCAGTGTGAGGAGTCTCAATATAGAGTGTCGATAACTACTGTAGATAGACTATTGTGTAAAGTCTGACTTTCTCTTGCGACAGTGCTCCACGGCTCTTTCACCCAGTGGTGCAAAAACTTTAAACATCAGCCACAAAATTCCTGAGTGTCCCATTTATCTATCACAGTCAGACACTTAACGCCGTTTATGGTACTGGCACCATATAAGGTGCCGGTAACATAATATGGTACCGGTACTTAGGGTAGTGGCACCATATATGGTACCCCAACGTTTGGGGACTGTGGTGGTACCATATGGTACCCCCACGTTCGGACACTGTGATACATCCACTTCAAATTGGTAACTGCTTCATTCAAATTTCGTACCATTTATGCTAGCGGTACCATAACATACAGGGTGTCTCAAAAAAAATGATCACATTTCTTTTTACTGCCATTTCCGCAAATGTTGACCAAATAGGCTGAAATTTGTACCATAGGTGGCACAATTCGGGGAATTTTATGTGTTAAAGTTTGGTGCACTAGACTTGACTCATTCCCGAGAAATTTCAAAAAAAGTGAAATTTGTTAAATCAATAGTGAAAGCCGGTCACCGAAAAAATGATCACATTTCTTTTCACTGCCATTTCCGTAAATTTTGACCAAATAGGCTGAAATTTGGATTATAGGTGCCAAAATTCGGGGAATTTTATGTGTTAAAGTTTGGTGCAGTAGGCTTGACTAATTCTCGAGAAATTTCAAAAAAAGTGAAATTTGGTAATTTCAATAGCGAAAGCCGGTCACCGAAAAAACGTTACATTACATTATCGCCTAAACTCTGACGATAGCGTTGGAGTTCATGTGTCAACTTTTTACACACGAATTACCCTGAACTTCTGCGTTTACACTCCAAATTTCATCCAATTCCGACAAAAATTAGAAAAGATACAGGAAAAGGAAATGTTTACATTTTTCGTGACCGGCTTTCACTATTCAAATTACCAAATTTCACTTTTTTTGAAATTTCTCGGGAATGAGTCAAGTCTAGTGCACCAAACTTTAACACATAAAATTCCCCGAACTGTGCCACCTATGGTACAAATTTCAGCCTATTTGGTAAAAATTTGCGGAAATGGCAGTAAAAAGAAATGTGATCATTTTTTCGGTGACCGGCTTTCACGATTGAAATTACCAAATTTCACTTTTTTTGAAATTTCTCGGGAATGAGTCAAGCTTAGTGCACCAAACTTTAACACATAAAATTCCCCGAATTTTGGCACCTATGTTCCAAATTTCAGCCTATTTGGTCAAAATTTGCGGAAATGGCAGTAAAAAGAAATGTGATCATTTTTTTGAGACACCCTGTATCATACCATGGTCATGGGTATATACATATGGTACCACCACAGTCCCGAACGTGGGGGTACCATATAATACTAGCCTAGGTACCGGTTCCTTATATGATGCCAGTACCATAAACGGCGTTAAGTGCCTGACTGTATTTATGTTCGTCAGTCAATCAATTTCGCTGAAATTTTAACACAACATTCACAATAACTTAGAAAATTTTTCAAGTTTGTTATTTCGGAGAATCCTGTTACTTCAAACAGACAAAAGTTACAGCAAAAAACGAACCCAAAACCACTCCATTTAATGCTGCTGCTTGAATAATTAAGTGCGGTTTTGTAGTGTTCCCAACTTTGTCGCTGACGTTCTATCTAAGCTTAGCCCTTGCAACTTTTTAAAAGCTTTACATTATAAAGAGAAATCGAACAGGTAAATACAAGCAGTATGACGTAAAGTATGTACGTACAAGCAAGAAAAATGCAAAAGAACGGTTAGACAGAGGAATCAAAAGTCGGCGTCCAGACGAAAGACGCGGTCCTCGGGCTTGCTCATCACCCCACACTTCTGGTACTCGCCAACGCGTTTCTCGAAAAAGTTTGTCTTGCCCTCCAGCGATATGTGCTCCATGAAATCGAACGGGTTCTCCTTTTTGTACAACTGAAAAGTTGTGACAGACCGGTAAGTAAGTATCTGAGTAGACAGCAGTGGACTGAGTACCTTATCACAGTCCAGTTCCACCAGCAGACGATCAGCCACGAACTCTATGTACTGACTCATCAAACGACAATTCATGCCAATCATGTCCACCGGTAAGGCGTCTGTGAGGAACTCCTGAAAATGCTCTTACCTACTGTACACACCACAAGTATTTCTTTTTGCTCCAAAGTTTCATACAGGTAGACAGACGCAGTTTTTGAGAGAATTAAAATCAGTTCTTGAATGAGCAGATCAGAAAAAAACAGTTTTTCAAGATCTTTATTTTCTTGAGACTACGCTAATCTGAATCGATAACATATTAACACATTTTAAAGACCCCGAAGTTTAGTACTCCGTGTCCATTTTAAACATAATTTCGTCATTGGTATTGAAATTATAAAATTTCAGTTTTTTTAATTTCTAAGGATTTGGGTAAAGGCTGGTGCTCCAAACTTTCACACAAAGTACCCCTGAACTTTCGCACTAACGGTCTAAACTTTAACTTTCAAGCTATTTGGCCAATTTTTTATAGAAAATTCTTTCAAAAAATTCCTGAGGGTGTAGCGGCGACAGGAAGGGGGTAGGTCCTGAGGGTGTCAACCCCCTTTTGCCCATGTCTGGCTGCGTACCGCAAGGGCGACTTTCCATTCCGCTAGAAGGCAAGCCACAAAGCCAAATACTCCCCTCCATATTATGCGACAGGTCAAGTGCCGAACGGAGATGGAGGAGGTTGGAAGGACTGAGCCCGACCGGGCTGACCATACATGTAACAGCTCCGGGCCGACCTGGGGGGAGGGGGGTAGGGGGGTTTTTTTCCTCAGGTGGGGGGTCGAGGGGGGGTTTCGCCCAGGTGGGGGGTCCCAAATTTCAAAAAGCTCCAAAACGCCTAGAAATGCGTTTTTAGCACGTTTTTCTCAGTAAGGACGCTAAAAATCGCTATTTTAAGCTGCCAAATAGCGTTTTAAAGCTAAAAACAAGCAAAAAATGACAAAAAGAGCTTCCAAAAACACCGATTTTTCTTGAATATCAGCAGTGGAAACGCCAAATTCGGTTTCCAAAGGCTTTTCAAGCGAATTTTAGGCTAAAAATTAGTGATTTCTGAGCCAGTTTGTTAGTACTGGAGCCACTACCACCACTTGTATTTTTTGGTCAGGGGGAGGGGTCCCTTAACCTGTCTCGGGGGGGGGTGAGGGGGGGGGGTTTGGCCTTTCCAGCAGGGGGGGGGTAACCCCCCCAAACCCCCCCTAGTACATGTATGGGGCTGACTGAACAAAAATTGCTCCTGTCGCGTTAAAAAACTAGAATTTTGGGCTAATGTCAAAAAAAGATTATGTTGGCGAGCTGAACTACTGCTAGAAGAATCGCTTTTTTACAGACAAAGACAATAGTTTAGTTTAAGAACGTTTTCAAAATTTCAAAAATATAGTAAAAAGTGTCTGGAATTTTTTAGAAAAAGACTTGTAATACCTGCTCGATTTTGACAGCATCAGCAATGATCTCATGAATGCGCTGCTGCGATGGTTTGTGCACGAGGTGTTTGAACAACAAACAGGCGAAGTCTGTGTGCAGACCCTAGAAACCGATCTGGTTAGTCAAATTGCATTGCTTATTTATGACGGATCCAACTAAGATACACTCACCTCGTCTCTGGATATCAGTTCATTGCTGAAGGTGAGACCGGGCATGAGTCCTCGCTTTTTAAGCCAGAAAATTGCTGCGAAACTGCCGGAAAAGAAGATGCCCTCCACCGCCGAATAGGCCACCAGTCGTTCGCCGAAACTGGCCGACCGATCGCCGGTCCAGCGCATCGCCCAGTCGGCCTTCTTCGTCACGCACGGCAGCGTCTGGATGGCATTGAACAGCCGCTCTCTGTAAACTTACACTTCTTTCAAGTCACACATGTGACAGGTCGGGTCGGCTTGGGGTAGGGGGTTTTTCCGTCAGCTGGGGGTCGATGGAGTTAGTTCAGAGGGGGGGGGCATAATTTCAAAAAGCTCCAAAACGCCTGGAAATGCGTTTTTAATTTTTCTCGCCCTTTCTGAGCAATGGCCCAACCAAGCCTCTCAAAAACTTTAATCGCTGTGCAAAAAAACCTGTGTACACCGCTGAAAAAAACGTACCTATTCACTGAAATGCAATTTTTGGCAAGCATTGGGTACTGGGAGTCTCAGGTATTGGGGTTTGGGTTTTTCAGGTATTGTTCCTGTTCGCACTCTAGAAAAAACCATCCCAGCCGAAAACCCAGCTACCTGTATTGAAGAGCTCTTGTGAAAACTACTGATGCAAATACCAATTTTTGAAAACCCAACAGAAAAATATCAGTCCTACCGTTCGTCAGGGTCCTTGACGTAGGTGTCAATGAGAAGAGAATACATTTCTGAGTGAATGTTCTCAATTGCGATCTGGAATCCATAGAAACAACGTGCTTCCGTTATTTGCACTTCTTGGGAGAACCGCTCCACCTATAATCTTGCAAATCTCCGTCAGTGCTCTCTTCAAAAAACTCCGTGGAATTACCAAGTTCTCGTTGACGATTCCATCAGAAGCTGCGAAGAAGGCGAGCACGTGCGAGACGAAGTGTTTTTCTGCGTCGGTCAACTTAGCCCAGTCAGTCAGATCTTTGCTCAAGTCTACCTGAAGCGGAGTTGTAACTTTTTGTCCTTTCTGACTAGGAGTAGCCAACTGCTATAGAGCAGGAGAGACACAAGGTCCGGCAGCCTCCTTAACAACAACCCTCCCCTTTTACTGTCGGTGTGTGCAAGACAGCTACGTTTTGGTCCCCATTTATCTACTTGCCATTGCTGACTTTCGACGGCCTGGGTTGGACTACTTCCCATCGCCTCTACAGGTTTCGAACCCACAAACACACCGCTTCCACGTGTGCCGGGGCCGCCGTGACACACGGGATAGCGTAAACTACCCAGACGCGACTATTGTTGCATATACGAGAGTTAAAAGTGGCCAAACTCGCCTCTTCCACCGTCCAGAACGACGCTTCGGCTTTCTTGTAGAACAGCCAAATGTCATGGTACTCGATGGGAAATATTACAAAACGACGTGGATTCTCTCGAAGCAGTGGCTCATCGTCAATGGAGCTCTAAAATTCTTAGCTCAATCAAAGCAAGAAACTACACACATGTAACAAACCCAATGAGTAAGGGGGTCTGCGCATGTTTACAAGGTCTCAGCCTAAAATACTTCAGAGGAAGGGTCACCACTTAGCAGAAGGGAGCCGCCCAGGTTGGTGTGAGCGGCCGCTTGTTTGCATGCCTACCATATCGGAGCGTTAAGTTCCGTGTATGCCAGTTGGGCGCGTTGTGTAGAGCTTTTCGGCTTATCGTAAAACTTCAAATACAAGCGCACGCTCCAATAGTACGTAGCACCCTTATTAACAGGCCGAAAATAAAAACGCCACCACTTTCTCTCTCCTATCAATGTTTTGTCCATATTTTTAGTAAAATACTCTCTTTTTTGATAAGTTATTCTTTAATTGATTCACCGCAGCTGACTAGGCTAGCAGTTCAGCGAGAATTTTGAAATTCTGAAGGGCGTAGCGGCGGCTGACGGAGCGCTAACACAAAAACTCCGATTTCGGCTAAAATGAAGGTTTATTTTGGACAAAAGCATGCGCGAAAAAATAACAGCGCAGCGCTTTATTTAGAAGTTTTACGGTATATCAACATTGACTTTTGTGTCATGCCAGAAAACACAACATAACAGAAGGAAATAAGTGAACCAAGCTCTATATTAGGCATTCTTCTCTAACTTTAACACCTCTAAACAACGGCGGACGTTGGCGGCGCGCCGTGTGACAAATTTTCAAGGCGCGTTTTCAGTACATATTCATAACTACATTATTTACATGAGTGCATCTCAGGTAGAGCCCCTCTGATCCTCTGCTCTCATACAATCAGTTACCTTCTGTCGAACTGTGGAACACCTACGTACTGAAAAGCAGCTTGTCTGGCTGCTAAACTCAAAGCAAAGCCTTATTTTTAGAAAATTACATTATTAATGAGCACATGAACTTTGAAACAATTTTGTAAAAACTTGTTACTATTATTTTCATAACGCACCAAGATACAAGGATAAAAATGTCAAACTTTTTTAAGCTTAAGTATTTTAAAAGAGGACTCAATTTGGAAATGGACAGGACATTACTCAAAATTGCAATCATTTTGCGAATAGGATAGCCTACTAACACATCAACGCGTTTTTAACCCAGCGGCCTGAACATAAGCCCTACCTAAGCCAAAGAAAGACTAATCCTAATCATACATCACCTTAATTAATAACAGAAGCCTGTGCCCAAGTCTTCCCTAAAGACTGGACCTAAAAGTCTAAAAACGTGACTAAACTTGTAAGCCTAAGCCTAAGTTTCTCAGCCCGGCTTTTGCTAGGTCCCACCCGGACATCCGAGTTCCTATCTGTTCACGTGTCTACTCACTCACTCTGCGAAGTCTTTAACAGAAGTAGAAAAGTTCTAACGCTCTGTCACAAAGATAATAAACCGGGTTCGTGCGGCTTTTGCATGGCAAAATTCCTTGACCAACCAGGGTGAGGAACCTCCAACCAGCGTAAGAAAATTTTGAAAAATTGGCTTTGAAAACTTATTTAAGCGGCATTCTGAAGGTTAATGTTCAGTTTAAGTAGTACAGGGTGTCTCAAAAAATGATCACATTTCTTTTTACTGCCATTTCCGCAAATTTTGACCGAATAGGCTGAAATTTGGACCATAGGTGCCCAAACTCTGGCAATTTTATATGTTAAAGTTTGGTGCACTAGGCTTGACTCAATCCCGAGAAATTTCAAAAAAAGTGAAATTTGTTAAATCAATAGTGAAAGCCGGTCACCGAAAAAATGATCACATTTCTTTTCACTGCCATTTCCGCAAATTTCGACCATAGGTGCCCTAACTTGGGCAATTTTATGTGTTAAAGTTTGGTGCACTAGGCTTGACCAATTCTCGAGAAATTTAAAAAAAATGAAGTTTGGTAATTTCAGTACCAAAACCCGGTCACCGAAAAAACGTTACATTACATTATCGCCTAAACTCTAACGATAGCGTTGGAGTCCATGCGTCAACTTTTTAAACACGAATTACCCTGAACTTCTGCGTTTACACTCCAAATTTCATCCAATTCCGACAAAGATTAGGAAAGATACAGGAAAAGGAAATGCTTCCATTTTTCGGTGACCGGCTTTCACTATTGAAATTAACAAATTTCACTTTTTTCGAAATTTCTCGGGATTGAGTCAAGCCTAGTGCACCAAACTTTAACACATAAAATTGCCCGATTTTTGGCACCTATTTGGTCAAAATTTACGAAAATGGCAGTAAAAAGAAATGTGATCATTTTTTAGACACCCTGTAGTATAGAAAGTCAGAAGTCCGATATTCGGCAAAACTGACTTTTAGGGGTCCCTAATGAGGGCGTATATCTCAGAATCTAAGCAGAGCACATTAATGAAAATTTCAGCAATCTTTTAAGAATTTAATTATCTTTCATTTAAAAAGGATTCATTCAAATCCGTTGAGATTTGCAGTTGCTACAGCGGTGGCAAAACTGACTTTTAGGGGTCCCTAACAAAAATTTCAATTTTATCTACCGTATTCAGTTGACTCCTAAGCCTAAGCAAGAAAGTGATTAATTAATATAGGTTTAATGGAGGTACCCCTGAAAGTCAGTTAAGCCCGATATTCAAAAAGGGTGGCGTGTAAAGTTCTAACAGGACCATTTGGTTGCGAGATGTTTCTACTGCTATCAAATTTTCCCCTGACCAACACCAAATTCCTTGACTTTTCCTTGATTCCCTGACTTTTTAAAATTCACTGACTCCCTGACCTTCCAGGTCCCGCACGAATCCTGATAAACGCCTCACCTTCTGAACAATAGCCAGGTCTTCAACTTCTTTCACCGGAGTTTTGAGCTTTTTCTGAGGACTCACCGGAGGACTGCTAGAGTCTGACAGCTTTCGTGCACCCTTGCCGGCACGACTCTAAACTCAAACCAAATCAACCAGAGAAGGTTAAATTGAAAAACATTCCCTTACGGGAGACTGCGAAGCCTCGTTTTGGTTTTCCACTGATGACAGCATTTTTATCACAATCAAACAATGACTACACTGATAGGTTAAAGCCAAAGTCGAACTTTTTGGCAGAGAAATGCAAGAACCGTCCGCTCAAACCGAATAGCGACGCCGTTTATGAATGAGTTCGTTCGCTCCTCGCAGTTACGCTCTTTTTGGCGCCAAACGAGTCTCCACCCCAAAGCGTCAAGCGTCGATTGGCCAGACTGCGTCGACGGCATTATTAATTGGCGCCGATCTAACAATCGATCGGCGGTCGACAGTGCGGGAAATTTGAGTGCAGACTTTTGTGCATAGCAGAAAAGATTTTCAAACGCGCTGGACTGGATTACGTAAGTTTAGGCGGGAAGGCATAAGCGTTTGACAGTGACTGTACTCATGACGCTGATAAAGTAACGTAGCGTCGCTTGTCCAAGCCAGTCAATCCGATGGTAATAGTTTCAAAATTATGTACGTACTACCTCTTCTGGCCATGATCGGAGGTTGTTATGGTACCGATGCCCTGTAGGTATGTATGAAAAGAGAAATTGAAAGTGGAAGTGGTGTCATATCCTATAGTCAGGCACTTAACGCCGTTTATGGTACTGACATCATATAATATGTGATATTATTATGGTGACCCACGGCCATGGGTAGGGGTACCATTCATTACCACAACATTATGTGCGGGTACCTTGTACTCTAAAACGTAAGTGGTTACCCATGCTATCAAGACCAAAACAAAGTGAATGTTTTCTGTTCATTGTCCAACAAAAAACGGTTCGAAAAGGTCTATTTTGAAATTCCCATATCTATGATAGGTCGAGAGCAGAAGCTTTATGTGAAATTTGTTTTCATAAGCAACATTCAGAACCACTGTATAATAATTGTGTGTTTTTGTTACGTTAGGGCAGAA
The DNA here is from genome assembly GCA_030248155.1 of Sabatieria punctata. NCBI lineage: Eukaryota > Metazoa > Nematoda > Chromadorea > Araeolaimida > Comesomatidae > Sabatieria > Sabatieria punctata. The sequence goes on from JASANB010004737.1 coordinate 77,660, forward strand.
AACCAGTGCAATTTTAGGTGCTCGCAATCGCGAGACAAGTCATTTGCATATCGGCATGCAATTTCAATTCAATTTCAATTTATTCAATCAAATTGAGTAATCACAGAAAGAACAAAAAGCAAAAAGCACAATACGAGAAAGAGAGAGCTTTTACAATGCCCGTCCAAAGTTACATGCATAGTCAGTCAGTCAATCAATTATTATGCGGAGAGCGAGTTGTTTACCGCCACGGCGGGCCGAGCGCTCTCGCAAATTCTCTACTGAACCGGCGACGCGCAGAGCATCGTAACTGGAGCGTAGTGAGAGTACGGTAGCGCGCGCGTGGAGTGAGAATAAAGTCGAAATTTACGATTTTGCACGCACGTGGGTCTCACGAGATCTCCCGGCTCGGCTCGGCTCTAGTTTGGCTGTGGTGTTTTTGTGCAGCCCATCAGCTGTCTTGGCTTGCCTGCCACTGCCGCCCAGTCAGCGTCTATCTATGCATCGTTCACCTTTGGCTCTCGGCTGAACAAGCAAACTTCTTTTTCTCCGTCCTTTACTTCTACTGATAGCTCTTCCTTTAATGGCCGCAGCTCTCATGCCAGGAGCACTCTCGGTCAGTCCTCCCAAGAGTCCAATGCGTTTTTACTCCACTCCTCCGAGCAGTCCTTGCCCGGAGTGGAATCTGAGCCCGGCAGACGTGCTCGCTCTGCAAGCCGTCTGGCAGGGGGCCTTGGAGGATGGCCAAAAGCCCAAAAACAACCCCGGTCTGTGCTCGTTCCGCCAGATCTTCATGCAGATGGATGAGATTCGCCGCGTGTTCGGCTTTGAGGACATGGACGACCCCAAGTTTCTGGCCCACACTATTGTCTTTTCCGAGTATCTCGATAAAATGATTGAGGCGCTCGGCGACCGCGAAGAGTTTGACAAACTCTGCATCAATTTGGGTAATTTTTATAAAATAGCTACTAAATACTAATTTGTAGGAGTTTTTAAAAATAGCTACAGCAGTAGAATTTTCATTTTGCTCGGTGCGCCAATAATTGTCCCTTATTCTGCTGTAATTTGCACATGAAAATACAGGGTTTTTACTGCATCCCTGTGCTGTGCTTTCTCAACATATATAGTAGTGTGATAGATGGTATTGCTCAAAGTTGAACCGGTACCAACATGTATGTCGAAAAATCGCTGACTGTACATATTTGGTCGTAGTGCGTACTGCAAAAGTTCTTCTGGCTCTTTTTTTAACTGTCGAAGTTTTGTTGATGTCGTGACTGAGCGTCCCTTGCAAGTTTTTAATCTGATCACGCGTCTGATTTGAATACTATAACCTATTTTCTTATCCTCCGAACTTCTGGAAAGAGGCCAGTGTCAAACCGGTTTTCGCACCACATCTTTGCTGCACACTTGAAACCAGACCATTAGTTTAAGGAGGGACGGCCTTTGTAGGAGTACTGGTTTTCTCTGTTTCTGCTCTGATTGAGCTGTTTTTGCTGCAGGCAACCGTATTTGCAATTTAGTTAGTCCGCTTGCGGATTAAATGATTGACGATTGAAAGCGTCTCACATTTCTAGGATGTCCAATATGTTGGTTATTGTTACATTTACAGCGGGGGGAATTTCATTTTGTGCATACAAAAAATACCGTTAATAAAAGCGCGCGCCTGCTTTGCCAGTGGTAAACCTAAAGCTGAAATAAATAATGCGTATGCGTAGGGCAAGCAAAGAGACCGTGTTTGCAGTGGTGGTTGATAAACATCTCTTATCTGCCGTCTGAGTCAATGTAGCTGGCTAACCAGTTGTGAAAGAGCCCGCACGCTGCAAGAACAGTTGCAGATAAAAAGCAGTCTAAGTGCGGTTTTTGTTTCAGGACGTCGTCACGCGTACGTGCGTCAGTTAGATTTTAAGTCAGACTATTGGGACATTTTTTCCTCGGCCATAATCGCCTGTGCGCTGGACGAGGAGAATTTTCGCATTCAGGCTTGTTGGCGCAATGTGGTGCAGTATATGATACACAAGATGAAGGAGGCGTATAACGCAGAGATCCGCGCCAACACACGCAAAATGAGCGAAACTCTCAAGCAACAGTTCTCGCCCAGCAGTGAAAAGTTTCACAAGATCAGTTCTCAGGGGACAATTGCAGAGTAATGAATAGCTAGTCATCAGTCAGGTTATGCATATGCACGCAACCCACTGACTTCCTTGTTTTTCACAGCCTATTCCGTCTTGAAAAAACTACAGAGTGTCCGAAAAAGGTGCATTCGATTCGAATTAATATGCATTGTTTTCCAATGGCTTCACTGACTGACTTCAAACTTGGAGGATAGATTTTAGACACTAGGATGCACTGTCTCCGAATTTCAGCTCTGTAGCTTGTTTTTAATAGCTACAGAGCTGAAATTTTGAGCCAGTGTGTCACTTTATAATCTACCCTCCAAGTTTGAGGTTAATCAGTGAAGCCATTCAGAAGTTGTGTTTATTTTATTATGCGCTTTATTTGGAACGCCCTATTGAATGGATCGGTGTATATGCATAGCCTTCGCTTCGGAAGTTGGCTCTTGAAAACTGGCGAAGAAGCCATGTTTTCAAAGAACGTTCTTTCAAAAACACTTGTACCGCTGATGTAATTGAGAAAGGTTTGCTTTAGCTGAGGAGTATTAGTGTGGCTAGTCTAGCGTACAAGTCGATAGCTAATTTGATGTTGGCACGGCCTGCCACCTATGTTTAAACAGTCACATGTGAGCTGGTGGGGTGGGGATTTATTAGCCACTACGCTCGCGCTTTGGTTGGGCTGGTCTCTGAAAAAGTTTAAAAATTTTACTGCTCTACAAACCAAACCTGCTCAAAGAAAGCAACAGTTTTGTTTCATAATGCTCACATTTAGCGCGCTCTTCGCATGCTCTTGTTGTTTGGTTATTTTCACAATTAAGTCCCAGAGAAAAAAGCGTTTGTGGTTGAGACGGGGACTTAGTTGTCAGACAAACTGTAGTACGTACCTACAGTAGATGCAGTGCTGTACGTAGTTATTGGTTAGTGTGATATTTTTGCAACTGCGGTACAAAATTCGTAGCGGTGGTGTTTTGTGAAAATGGTGCGTAGTCCAGTCAATGTACTGTACATAGTTGTTGCGAGCGTTCTACCAAAATTCTACCTAATTTTATGCCTTTAGTGCCATTATTCAGAGCCTGTTGCTATGATGTTATACATAGGGCCATTTATGTCTGCCGCAGTTGAACAACTTTCGCAAACTGTATATATTTTAGAATTCTATGGGAACAAAGTAAACTATTAACATTGACGTAATACAGCCTGGTTAGAAGATTTATAACAGCAAGCGATATTGGTTTTTCTCCAATTTATCAAATCTTGATTGTGCTGGCCGTTAAAACTGGTTGAGAGGCCTGGGGTGCGAGTCGTAAGGTCGTGCATTGGTTACGGGCGCAACAGATAACTTACAGATTGCGATACACCTACGATTAAACCCTTTGGGTAGTGTTTGGGTGTTTTCAGAAAGACATGTTCGCTCGACATGTTTGTCTTGTCTATCTATTTGTCACTGTTTTGGAGGAATCTGGTACGTCTTCGTTAAATTATAGCTTTCCTCATAGACACCAGATTTTGAATAAATACTTTGTTCTATATTAGCATATACATAGTACTGTGATTCGGTGCCGCTCAGCTATTATCTCCAGAAACTACAGTAAATTGAGCTTTCAAAAACTCGTGATACATCGTTATTCTAAATGCCTAGTGAACCGATTAGATTGTAGTCCGGTTTTTCTGCCTGCTGAGCCTGGTAACAACATAATTTCCATCCGATGCGGCTCTATGAAACTATTTGTCCAAAAAGTAGGCACGTATTCAGGCAAACACTGTAGCCGAATTAAAAAGAATAGTAGATTAACGTTCGCTACAAAGATACAATACATGACAATATATGTAACAGTTCCGAGCCGGCAGGGGAGGGGGGTAGGTACGGGGTTCCCAGGAGGGGTGCAAAATTATAAAAAGCTGGACACTCTATTTTGGAGTTGGGGTGAGGGAGTTGGCCTTTCCAGCTATTGAATAACCCCCTAGTGCGTGTGCATAACCATGGAAACTGTAATTAGTAGTACATGTACGTGTACGTACATACTATGTGTGTGAGTGTTCTGCAGCTTTCTAGAATAGACGTTGTTGTTTTGACAGAGCTGGTGACAGCGGATGCCGATCGAAGACGACAGCTGTTCCGACGTCGCCATCGAGTACTAAGCAGACGCAGACTCTCGGGTTGGTAGTGCCAGTGACTGTTTATGTACGGTGACGGTTTCCTCCTAACACTCACTTTTTAGCTTCCGATGTCTGGGCGTCAATCTCCCTGGCCGATTTTGCCAATTTTGCCGAAGACAAAATTCAGCCGACCGACTTGAGATCGAGAGCTGCTGTGCCAACACGTGCAATGCACTCGATTTGACCTCTGGAACAAGTGTTAAACCGGGTTTTCAGATCAGCAAAACAGGAGGGGCCGCCCCAGCACAGCAGAAGTGTGGAAGCGCAGGAATGAATTGTTGAGCAACCTGAAAAATAACGCTTCTTCGGATAAATCCGACAAGCAACGAGGAGGATTGGCGCCGCCGACAAGTGAAAGACGACAGGCGGAGCAAAAATCGCGACCCGCAGGACCGCCCGGTGAGACAGGTTTGGTTTGTTTTGATGCGGGTTTAAGTTTAATCTGTGCTCAGCGGTGAAACCACTACATGCATGGGACAGCGAACAAGATCGGGAAGATTTCCAAAAGTTCATGCGCGACAGATCTCTGACCTGGATGCAGCTGAGATTTGTGCAGAGTCCAAAGCCTTCGAGAGGCGGGTAGAACGCAAACATGTCCCAACCGATTTTACTGAGAAAACCAAAATCATATGTGATCTGGGTGTACAAATTGACCTGAGTAATCTGATGTACCGTACAGTCGTAGAATCAATAAAATTACGGTAGCTTTAAAAAGGCACCAAAAATTATAGCGCTATTGCAACCGGCAGCCCAATCAAGACGTGACTGCACTGCAGAAGAACTGTCAATGATTTACGCTGCCTCACTCAGACATTACCGTGTCATTGTTGCACTTTAAGTAGTTGCAACAAGAAAAACAACTGACGAATCTGTCTTGCATGACCTCGATTGGAGTACAGCAATCCTCGCAGGGCTCCTCGACGCAGCCTTGGTCGAAGTAATTTATCTGAAGTGAGTCCTAGCGTAGCAGGGTGATATTGTAGAATTTGATGACGTTTATCGTGAAACTTAAAAAATCGATCTTTCGGACTTCCTCATGTTTCAGTAAGGGTAAAGGGTGTACCGTTCTTCTTAGGAATTGTGCATCCTGTTGCCCACATATACACTCTTTCTGCGCCGTCCTTTACCAACATGTCTTGGGCGACAAATGAAAGTTGAAGTTTTCGAAGGTACTAGGTATTTCAGAAGAAAACCACTCATTTTTGGTATAAGGCAAAGTTCATACGATATTATACGTCTTTTCGAAAGTGCAAACGCTTTTCGAAACGCTGGAAAACCGACTCATTCATGACCTGGAATGCTTCCGCCACAACCGTCACTTATTGTCACATTTAACTACCCAACTACTGCTCAACAGTTGTAGAGTTTTTGCTTAATCAAGTGCCGAGTTACAGTAGGACTTAGTTAGTGCATGTGAAGCATGCCCCACCTTTCTTCTGATAAAAATCCGACAAACAACGTGGATAATTGATACCATTGTCGGCGAAATACGACATCAGAAGAAAAATCACGACCCGCGGGCCCACGAGGTAGAGACAGGTTTAGTCTGTTTTGGTGGGCTAAGTTTAAGTGTAATTGGAGAAACCGCTGCATACAACAGCGAATCAGACCGGGAACATTCCTGAAAGTTCATGCGCGACAGATGTTTGACAAGGATGGATGGGTGCAACTCAGATTTGTTCCAAAGTCTTACGCACTTACGATAAAACGCAAAGGCGCTTGGGGGCGGAAAATATCCGCACAGATTTACCTATACCAGCAAAACAAGATCATGCGTGTTTAGCTTGTTTGATATATGGGCCAGCAGCAGACAGACAGACCCCAAATCGGCCAAAGCCCCTTCCTCCCTCGACTGCTGAGGCCAACCCGCCCGAGGCAAATTTTCGTGATTTTTTGAGGGCCTGCCATCCGGATTTTTCCGGCCCATGTATGGTTTGCTTGTACAAATGGATGGAATGATTGTCCGGGTTGGGCCGTAGCCCCTGGCCCTAGGCCACACTGCGGGCCCATCACGCACACCCACATCCATACATGTAACAGCTCCGGGCCGACCTGGGGGGAGGGGGGTAGGGGGGGTTTTTTCCTCAGGTGGGGGGTCGAGGGGGGGGGGTTTCGCCCAGGTGGGGGGTCCCAAATTTCAAAAAGCTCCAAAACGCCTAGAAATGCGTTTTTAGCACGTTTTTCTCAGTAAGGACGCTAAAAATCGCTATTTTAAGCTGCCAAATAGCGTTTTAACCCTTTCGAATTCACCCTGTGCCATATGGCACACATTGCTCGACGAACACAAAGTTTGTGTTCGTCATGAAATTTTTGCGTTCGCCTGTTTTCGCCGAACACCCTCCGAACACCCCCCCCCACCCCCCCACGAACACAAAAAGTGGGCGGGCGAACACATGGCGCACACCCTCCGAACACCCCCGAACACCCTCCGAACACCCTCCGAACACAGCCCGAACACATCCCGACACATACCCGAACACACCCAAAACACCCTGAACACACCCCCCGAACGCACAACCGACACACCCCCGACACTACCCGACCTACGACCCACCCGAACACATACCCGACACATACCCGAACACACCCCCGAACACACACCCGAACACATACCCGACACATACCCGAACACACACCCGAACACACCCCCGAACACATACCCGAACACACCCCCGAACACACACCCGAACACATACCCGAACACATACCCGAACACACACCCGAACACACACCCGAACACACCCGAACACATACCCGAACACATACCCGAACACATACCCGAACACACCCCCGAACACATACCCGAACACATCCCGACACACCCCGACACATACCCGAACACATCCCGAACACACACCCGAACACACACCCGAACACACCCCCGAACACACCCGAACACAGACCCGAACACATCCCCGAACACACACCCGAACACAAACCCGAACACATACCCGAACACACCCCCGAACACATACCCGAACACATCCCCGAACACCTTAGAGACATTTTAGGAGCACTTTTGGGACACTTTAGAGACACTTTGGGGACACTTTAGGGATACTTTGGGGACACTTTAGGGACACTTTAGGGATACTTTGGGGACACTTTAGGGACACTTTAGGGATACTTTGGGGACACTTTAGGGACACTTTGGGGACACTTTATGGACACTTTGGGGACACTTTAGGGATACTTTTGGGACACTTTTGGGACACTTTAGGGACACTTTAGGGATACTTTGGGGACACTTTAGGGACACTTTAGGGATACTTTGGGGACACTTTGGGGACACTTTATGGACACTTTGGGGACACTTTGGGGACACTTTAGGGATACTTTGGGGACACTTTGGGGACATTTTGGGGATACTTTAGGGACACTTTAGGGATACTTTGGGGACACTTTGGGGACATTTTGGGGACACTTTAGGGACACTTTAGGGATACTTTGGGGATACTTTAGGGATACTAGGGGGTAGGGTGTCTAGCGCCGGCCGGGGGGTCTGCGCCCAAATTCTAGAGGATAGGGTTGAGTATTAAAAAACACTCCAAAATCGCTAAAAAGGTCGTAATTTTAGCTAACAATAGTCAAAAATCGCTAATCCGGGCTCAAATACAACAAAAAACACGCGATTTCACCAATTTCAGTGTCTCTAAAGTATCCTCAAAGTGTCCCAAAATTAGTATCCCAAAAGTATCCCCAAAGTATCCCCAAAGTGTCCCTAAAGTATTTTCAAAGTGTCCCCAAAATGTCCCTAAAGTGTCCCCAAAGTGTCCCTAAAGTATCCCCAAAATGTCCCCAAAGTGTCCCCAAAGTATCCCTAAAGTGTCCCTAAAGTATCCCCAAAATGTCCCCAAAGTGTCCCCAAAGTATCCCTAAAGTGTCCCCAAAGTGTCCCCAAAATGTCCATAAAGTGTCCCCAAAGTATCCCCAAAGTGTCCCTAAAGTGTCCCAAAAGTGCTCCTAAAATGTATCTAAGGTGTTCGGGTATGTGTTCGGGTATGTGTTCGGGGGTGTGTTCGGGTGTGTGTTCGGGTGTGTGTTCGGGTATGTGTTCGGGTATGTGTTCGGGTATGTGTTCGGGTATGTGTTCGGGTGTGTGTTCGGGTATGTGTTCGGGTATGTGTTCGGGTATGTGTTCGGGTATGTGTTCGGGTATGTGTTCGGGTGTGTGTTCGGGTATGTGTTCGGGTATGTGTTCGGATGTGTGTTCGGGTATGTGTTCGGGTATGTGTTCGGGTATGTGTTCGGGTGTGTGTTCGGGTATGTGTTCGGGTGTGTGTACGGGTATGTGTTCGGGTTTGTGTTCGGGGCTGTGTTCGGGGGGTGTTCGGGGGGTGTTCGGAGGGTGTTCGCCCCGGCCATTTTTGTGTTCGTCTGGTGTTCGGGCTGTGTTCGGGGGGTGTTCGGAGGGTGTTCGGCTAGGTGTTCGCCGAATTCGGCGAAATAGGCGTTCGCGTTCGCAGGGCTCCGAACACACAATTTGTGTTCGCCTCCAGGGTAAATTCGAAAGGGTTAAAGCTAAAAACAAGCAAAAAATGACAAAAAGAGCTTCCAAAAACACCGATTTTTCTTAAATATCAGCAGTGGAAACGCCAAATTCGGTTTCCAAAGGCTTTTCAAGTGAATTTTAGGCTAAAAATTAGTGATTTCTGACCCAGTTTGTTAATACTGGAGCCACTACTAGTAATTGTATTTTTTGGTCAGGGGGAGGGGTCCCTTAACCTGTCTCGGGGGGGGGGTGAGGGGGGGGTTTGGCCTTTCCAGCAGGGGGGGGGAACCCCCCCCCCCAAACCCCCCTGGTACATGTATGCCCACATCCTGTCCTTCCTTAGTTGCCTTCGACTAGCTGGCACACAGCCGGCTTGCTCGGTGTCAGCTTGGGCGGGTCTGTGTTAGTTGTCCCCGTTCCCATATCCCCCAACACGTGTGGTTGCTATTGTAGCTTTAGGTGCAACGGCAGCTCCAGTCGATTCCCATTTACCTATTCTACTCGCTGTCACCAGCTTTCGGTCGCCTGGGTTGGACTTTGTGCCGACTACCAACTCTTTTCGGCAAGACACTTGCCCCGTCGAGTGGATGAACGCACGATCCACGCGCACGGTGTCTTTGCGGTCTAAACCACCACACCAACTGTGCCGGCTTGCTTGTACAAAAGTTGAGCTGATTCTTCTCATGTACATACAATACAGTGCAAAATCACAGTTTAAAGAACATAACAGAATCATAAGTTCCTGTTGAGTAGAAGAATACCGAAAATTAGCGCCATTGCAAGCAGTCGAAATCGAGGCATGGTGGCAGATGAGGTGACCGTATCGTTGTTGCAGTTTGAGTGGTTGCAACAGGAAAAGCAGCTAACGAATCTGTTTTCCATGTCCTCGATGGGAGTACAACCCGGAGTGCAGGACTGGGCACAGCCTCGTTCGAAGAAATATATCGATCTGTCCAAACTTTCGCTGTTAATATGTTTCTCTTTCTCTTTTTCAGAGAAAAACTTCCACACCTGAAAGTACGCAGCTTCTAAAATTATCCTATTTCACATATACTTTGTTTGCTGGTGCGCCAAGCTTATCACATAAAATACCCCGTTTGTAAATTTAAACTATTACCAAAAATGCTTCAATTTTTTAGACACCGTACTACGTACATACAGGGTGTCCAAAAAAGAATGACAACATTTCCTTTTGCTATCATTTTCGCAAATTTTGACCAAATTGTCTGAAATTTGAAACGTGAGTGCAAAATTATTGGGAGTTTTATGTGTTAAGGTTTGGTGTATCAGGATTGACGCAATCCTGAGAAATTCAACAATATATGAAATTGAGAAATTTCAAATCAATGTACAGGGTGTGCCAAAAAAACAACCCAGCAGATTTTTCGCTGTAGCAACCGCAAACCTCAACCCATTTGAATGAATCTTTTTTAAATGAAAGATAAATACAGCGTGTGCCAAAAAAAAACAACCCAGCAGAGTTTTTGCTGTAGCAACCGCAAATCTCAACCGATTTGAATGAATCCTTTTTTAAATGAAAGATAAATAAATTCTTGAAAGAGTGATGTACCGTTTATTACGATAGCCTGCTTAGTTCCTGAGATATTGGTCCTCAAAGTCAAAACAGAGATTTTGGCAATGAACAAGAGTGATAAAGAACAACCCAGCAGATTTTTTACTTTTGCAACCACGAATCTGAACCGATTTGAATGAACCCTCTTTTGAATGAAAGACTGGTAAATTCTTCAAAGATTTATGCAATTTTTATTGAGATTCACAGTTTAGTTCTTGAGATATTTGCCTTCTAGATCGAAACAGATTTTGGCAAAGAACAAGATTTATTCCATTGCATTTCATAATAAAGCAGATTCCTACTGCTGGGGCTAATGATACTTTAGTGTTGAAGTAAACCGAGTTTCTGTGTCACCTGTAAAGCCTCCAAGAGCCCTTAGCAGTAGCAGGAATCCGATTTATTACGAAGTGCAGTGGAATAATAGAAAATCGCTCTTGTTCACTGCCAAAATCATTGTTTTGACTTTGAGAGCCAATATCTCAGGAACTAAGCAGACTACATTAATGAAAATTTCAGCAATCTTTTAAGAATTTATTTATCTTTCATCTAAAAAAGGATTTATTCAAATCGGTTGAGGTTTGCGGTTGCTACAGCGAAAAATCTGCTGGGTTGTTTTTTTTTGGCACACCCTGTATATCCTAAAAAGATGCTGAAATTTTCATTAATGTACTCTACTCTGCTTAGTTCCTGAGATATTGGCTCTCAAAATCAAAACAGTGATTTTGGCAGTGAACAAGAGGGATTTTTTTATTATTCTCTACTTGGTAATAAAACGGATTCCTGCTACTGCTAAGGGCTCTTGGAGGCTTTACAGGTGACACAGAAACTCGGTTTACTTCAACACTAAAGTACCATTAGCACCAGCAGTAGCAATCTGCTTTATTATGAAATACACCGGAATCGCTCTTGTGCTTTGCCAAAATCTGTTTCGACTTAGAAGGCACACCAATCTTTGAAGAATTTATCAGTCTTTCATTCAAAAAAGGAGTCATTTAAATCAGTTCAGATTCATGGTTGCAAAAGTAAAAAATCTGCTGGGTTGTTCTTTATCACTCTTGTTCATTGCCAAATTCTCTGTTTTGACCTTGAGGACAAATATCTCAGGAACTCAGCAGGCTATCGTAATAAACTGTACATCAATTTTTCAAGAATTTATTTATCTTTCATTTAAAAAAGGATTCATTCAAATCGGTTGAGATTTGCGGTTGCTACAGCAAAAACTCTGCTGGGTTGTGTTTTTTGGCACACCCTGTACATAGAAACAGCATCAAAAACGGAAACTTTTCAACATTAGACGCGCAATTCAGTCTGTCACCCCAAACATGCTCAGAAACGTTTATGATGCTTATGTGAAACGGTTGCAGCAGTGTATTGACTCAAACGGAGGTCATCTGGATGGTGTTCTTATTCCTTAGTTCTCAGAGTTTGCACATTCTTCATTTGGTTGCAGTAACAACGCTGCTTTTCTTTAGTTTCCAAGTACTAGCGATATGGACTGATTAATGCCAGAACTTTTGACCAACAAAATAACTGCGCATATATTCAATATTTCATCTAATTACGACAAAATTTAAAGAAGATACAGCAAAAAGAAAAGTTTCCGTTTTTGATGCTGTTTCTAATTTATTGTAATTGAAATTTCTCAATTTCATATATTGTTGAATTTCTCAGATTGGATCAATTGAGATGCACCAAACTTTAAAAAAATAAAATTCCCATAATTTTTGCACTTATAGTATTTCAAATTTCAAACAATTTGATAAAAACATGCGAAAATGGCATAACAAAGAAATGTTGTCATTCTTTTGGGACACCGTGTACATTACATGTGTATTTTTACTTTATAAATAAGACAGACACCAAACCAGGATCAAATTATACTGTTTCGAACGCTAAAAATATGTTAACAAAGGAGAATATTGCAGACATACCTGACAGCGCCCAGGTCTGTAGCAAGTAGCAGTAGGCATTTCAGGAAATGACTCATTCTCGGTGCGATTGGAGTAAAGATGAGGCAAGTTGATACAATCCCATCCGTTTTTTTCGAAGGTGCATTCGAAACACTGGAAGACAGACTCGTCCACGGTCTCAACCACTTGCGCTGCTACCGTCAACCAACTGTAGGACTGTAGATGGTTGCAGAGGTACACAATAAACACTGCCATGCAGGAGTAATACATGATGCCACTGTCGGCGAAATACGTCAGAATAAAAATCACGACCCGCAGGCCCACAGGTTTAGTCTGTTTTGGTGGGCTAAGTTTAAGTGTAATTGGAGAAACCGCTGCATACAACAGCGAATCAGACCGGGAACATTCCTGAAAGTTCATGCGCGACAGATCTTTGCCATGAATGGGTGCTACTCAGATTTGTTCCAAAGTCTTACACACTTAGGATAAAACGCAAAGGCGCTTGGGGCGGAAAATATTCGTACAGATTTACCTATACCAGCAAAACAAGATCATGCGTGGTTAGCTTGGTTGATATATGGGCCAGGAGCATACAGACAGACCCCAAATCGGCCAAGGCCCCTTCTTCCCTCGACCGTCCTGGCCAACCCGCCCGAGGCAAATTTTGGTGATTTTTTCAGGGCCTGCCATCCGGATTTTCCGGCCCATATATGGTTTGGTTGTACAAATGGATGGAATGATTGCCCGAGTTGGGCCGTAGCCCCTGCGTTAGGCCACACTGCGGGCCCATCACGCACACCCACATCCTGTCCTTCCTTAGCTGCCTTCGGCTCAGCCGGCACACAGCCGGCATGCTCGGTGTCAGTCTGAGCGGGTCTCAGTGTTAGCTGTCCCCGTTCCCGTGTGCCCCCAACACGTGTGGTTGCTTTGCTATTGTAGCTTTAGGTGCAACGACAGCCAGTCGGTTCCCATTTACCCACTCGCTATCACCAGCTTTCGGTGGCCTGGGTTGGGCTTTGTGCCGACAACCAACTCTTGACGGCAAGAAACTTGCCCCGTCGAGTGGATGAACGAACGGTGGCTTTGCGGTCTAAACCACCACACCAACTGTGCCGGCTTGCTTGTACAAAAGTTGAGCTGATTCTTCTTATGTACAATACAGTGCAAAATCACAGCTGAAAGAACATGACAGAATCATAAGTTCCTGTTGAGTAAAAGAACACCGAAAATTAGCGCCATTGCAAGCAGTCGAAATCGAGGCATGGTGGCAGAGGAGGTGACCGTATCGTTGTTGCAGTTTGAGTGGTTGCAACAGGAAAAGCAGCTAACGAATCTGTTTTCCATGTCCTCGATTGGAGTACAACCCGGAGTGCAGGACTGAGCACAACCTCGTTCGAAGAAATATATCGATCTGTCCAAACTTTCGCTGTTAATATGTTTCTCTTTCTCTTTTTCAGAGAAAAACTTCCACACCTGAAAGTACGCAGCTTCTAAAATTATCCTATTTCACATATACTTTGTTTGCTGGTGCGCCAAGCTTATCACATAAAATACCTCGTTTGTAAATTTAAACTATTACCAAAAATGCTTCAATTTTTTAGACACCGTACTACGTACATACAGGGTGTCTCAAAAAGAATGACAACATTACATTTTGCTGTCATTTTCGCAAATTTTGACCAAATTGTCTGAAATTTGAAATATGAGTGCCGAAATAGTGGGAGGGAGTTTTATGTGTTAAAGTTTGGTGCATCAGGATTGACCCAGTCCTGAGAAATTCAACAATATATGGAATTGAGAAATTTCAAATAAATATAGAAACAGCATCAAAAACGGAAACTTTTCAACATTAGACGCGTAATTCAGTCTGTCACCTCATACATGCTCAGAAATGTTTATGATGCTTATGCGAAACGGTTGCAGCAGTATATTGACTTAAACGGAGGTCATCTGGATGGTGACCTTGTTCCTTAGTTCTCAGAGTTTGCACGTTCTTCATTTTACTGCAGTAAAAACGGTGCTTTTCTTTAGTTTCCTTCATTTTGCTGCAGTAAAAACGGTGCTTTTTTTTAGTTTCCAAGTACTAGCGATATGGACTGATTAATGCCAGAACTTTTGACCTACAAAATAACTGCACATATATTCAAAATTTCATCTAATTACGGCAAAAGATAGAAAGAACAATCATTAAAGAAGATACAGCAAAAAGAAAAGTTTCCGTTTTCGATCCTGTTTCTAATTTATTGTAATTGAAAATTCTTTATTTCATATATTTTTGAATTTCTCAGGATTGGGCCAATCCAGATTCACCAAACTTTGACACATAAAATTCCCACTATTTTGGCATTTATGTTTCAAATTTCAGACAATTTGGTCAAAATTTGCGAAAATCGCATCAAAAAGAAATGTTGTCATTCTTTTGGGACACCCTGTACGTAGTTTTACTTTATAAATAAGACAGACACCAAACCAAGATCAAATTACACTGTTTTGGATGCTAAAAATATGTTAACAAAGGGGAATATTGCAGATATACCTGACAGCGCCCAGGTCTGTAGCAAGTAGCAGTAGGCATTTCAGGAAATGACTCATTTTCGGTGCGATTGTAGTAAAGATGAGGCAAGTTGATGCAATCCCATCCGTTTTTTTCGAAGGTGCATTCGAAACACTGGAAGACAGACTCGTCCACGGTCTCAACCACTTGCGCTGCTACCGTCAGCCAACTGTAGGACTGTAGATGGTTGCAGAGGTACACAATCAACACTGCCATGCAGGAGTAATACATGAGAAGCGTGCCAAAAACGGAGCAGCCGTATGCGACGCAAGGCTCGGGACAAGGGCGCATGCCACAGCATCCGCGATCGATAGCTTAAGCTTAATTGAAAGGCCGCCTGCCTTATTATGTGGGCATATATAGGAGCGTAATTTTATTTACCAACAATAAACATCAGCAATCAACAACAACTGTCGCACAGGCTCGGCAGTAAAAGCCTAAAGTTTGAGTTTGGTGCGTTTCCAGTGTCGCCGCTTGGCGTTGTAGCGGATCTTGTTGCCTGTCTGCATGCGCACCCATTGAGGGATCTGACGGTTCTGCTTTTTCTTCTTCGCCAACACGCGCTTGATGCGAAAGGTTTTGTGGGCGCCCATAATGCTCCTTAAACACTGACTCAATCAAAATGGCTGTTTGTTGTTACTGGAGCCTACCTACGCACAAGTCAATCAACAGCCACTGATTTGTTAACACATGCGGTACAGCAGAACCTCCGATAATGGGGACGATTTTTGTGGCACCAAGAAAATTCAAATACTTAGCCATTACAGAAACCTCAATAAATGGGACCCCACATGGACATCGAGAGGCTAATTTTAACTCCATAAATGAGATGAATCCATACATGGGCCGGGGGGGTAAGGGGGGTACACCCCTCCCCCTCGGTCGGCCATACCCCCCTCGGCCGGGCATACCCCCCTCCCGGAGGGAGGAAATTTCCGCTTATTTAAGGCAAAATAGGCGTTTTTTGGCCTTTTTTCGGGGCAAACTTCCCCTAATGGCCCCCCCAGAGGTCCCAATACCGTACCTAACTAGGGCTGTGGGGGTGGTACGGATTTTTCCGGCCCATGTATCATACATGAGCCGGAAAAATCCGGAAGAAAGGGGGACTGAATCGGGGGTCCCCCGAAATTATTAGCCAAAAACGCCTATTTTGCCTTAAATAAGCGAAAATTTCCCCTCCGGGAGGGGGGTGGGGGTGGGGGGAGGGGGGTAGAATTTCCAATTCTTTACCCCCCGGCCCATGTATGCCATGTATGGATGAATCTCGAAAAAGGGAACCCAAACACAGTCAAACTCTGTGCAAATAATAGTCTGATGTAGCGTGCGAACTGGCATTGGGATATTTTCCAGGCGTTGAGTGTTGGGGTTTTTTGTCCCGCACTACCCAATTCTAATTGGTACCTGAAAAATTGACTGAAAATCGAAATGGTTGATCGATGATTAGGTTTAGGAAGCCGTTTCTGCGTTAATCTACTAAAAGTTAATAGAATCTGTTATAGCGTCCACTTTTCTAAGTAGTACGCCAGTAATGTTTCTGTTCTTGTCTAAAATTAGGATTGTGCCATTTCTGATGATACACACAGAATGTACCAGTAACCGTACCTAACTAAGGTCTGTGGGGGTGGTATGTACTCAGGAAGAATACCCCGAAAATAAGAAAAGCGACTGAATTACGAATTATTAGTACTAAAATCATACATGGGCCGGGGGTAAGGGGGGTATACCCCCCCTCGGCCGGCCATACCCCCCTTTTTGGTTCATTGGGTATTGGGTCTTAGGTATTGGGACTGGGGTATTCGAGTTTTCAGGTATGTATTGTTCACACTCTAGTCTGATGCATATATGCCATTCAGGGGAATCATTATTTCTGTTTTACCGTCACATTGAACAATCCAAATAATCTTGAGGAATTTTTTCCACCATTTTTATGGCCGACCTCAAATGGGACGCGGTCACAGTTAACGTCCCATTCGTGCAGGTTGTACTGTACCGTTACGGCACTGACTCAACTACGCATCAGTCCCTAACATGGCATTGCATCATTTCGATCGAGGCCTCAGTTGAAACCATAAATCAGTGGCTCAACCGGATTTTGCAGAGGGCTAAATTTTCAAGTTGCCTTGATGGGCGGCTGCCCTACGTGTACCCCCCGAGTATGCTAATGACAACAACGGCACCATATACGGGCAATAAGAGCCGTTCTCTGGTCAGATCGAGTTTTAGTATTCACACCCAAAATTGAATATTTGAGCTAGAAAGCTGTAAGTTGGCACACATACTTGCTTATGAGTCATGTTTCAGCTACAAAAGGATTAGTGGATCTGACGCTCCTGTCCTGAAATACACGCTTCTGAAAATCGGTCCACTTACCTATGGGACTGGGACCAGCATTTCAAAATCTAATTTCTCCATTCCCAGTGAGAATTCAGACTTGAAAATTTACGGTTTTAGACTACTTTAAGAAATTTTTGAGAAAAAAATTCGCTACCCCTTTTGCGACCCCTAGCCGGTCTGGAACCTCAGCACCCCGTTTTTATGCCATATTGCATTATTTCTTTTCGGCTTCGGTTTTGTCCTATTCTTAACATCTCCATTACCGACTACTTCCAGCTTTCTAACTCAAAGTTTCAATTTTGGGTCTGAATAGGGCAAAGGGCTGACCAGAGAACAACTCGTAAACTCTCATCATGGTTTCACATCAGGCCTCGATCAAAGCAATACCAACTTACCTGGAAAATCTCGCACGTCAGTCAACTTTTTAGAGTGAAACTGCACATCCTTCAAGATAAATAGGTTGGGGAGCAGAACCCACTTGGAAGCAAACAGCGCGATCGAATCAAAAGTTTACGCTACCAAAGAAACTAGCAGAACAGGCAGTATACAGAAGAATAGACTAAACCTATTTAGTCATACAGTTTTCCATCCGGTCTAAACAAATGATAAATCTCTGAGTAGGGCATATTAGGCAGGTATTTGAAGTGCCGACCACTCCTGGCATGGGGAGCTTGCTGAGGACACATCTCAATTAGTCTGTTGGCCTGCTTAGTAGAGAGTCGTCTCGTTTCGTCAGTGCCGATGTGTCCCTCGTGCTTCAGACGCCTCAGCTGGGCTCTGGCAGACAACTCCTGCTCCACACAATTGTTATAGGCGTCGTGCTCGGCACTGCACTCAGAGTTGTCGAAATCGTAGCGGCGAAGACAGCCCATGAAGGCGTTCAGCTCTTTCACGCACACTGCTCCTACAACGCCTTGTCATAACATACATAATACATGTAGCTGGGTGCTGTAAAAATAGAAACAAACGAGTTTTCCGTTCAGCTCAGCTGAATGGAAAGATTTGAAACGCTTCTGTGACTTCAATGCTTAGCCGTTTGTTCTGTAAATTGGTCTAGAGCTTCTTTTTGAGAAACTGTAGTGGCTGACAAATTCGCAGGAAGAAATGTCAGCTTGTTGGCTCGCAATGGTCGTTCAACGCTTTCCGTTCAGGTGAGGTGAACCGAAAAAAAATGTTTGTTTCTACCGATGCTGATCAAAACTTGGTCTCAGCACTGTGTGCAGAGGGGTTTCAGCGACCATTTTCGGGCTCAAAACAGGGTTTCGCTGATGAAAATCGGGTCAAAACTGTCTAATCTGCAAAAATGCGCTTTTAATCACAATTTTTGCTTGATATGTGCGAAAATCCTATTTATTCGATAAAATGCATTTCTGGAACCCTGGGATTCCCTTTCTGGAATTTCTGGAATCAGGGTTTATGGATGGAACCCTATTTAGGGTTTTTGAATCCGACACTACGGCACAACTTGTCTAGGGCCTCTAAAACCGTAAAAATGGATTCTGTAACTCCATTTACTGTTGTACTACAGTCAGGCACTTACTGCCATGCCGTATACAAGTATGGTATCGGTGCCCAGGCATGGGCTAGCATTTCGGGTGATGGGGGTAGAATTTTCGGCAAAACTGACTTTTAGGGGTCCCTAACAAAAATTTCAATTTTATTTACCGTATTCAGTTGACTCCTAAGCCTAAGCCTAAGCAAGAAAGTGATTAATTATTAATATACAGTGGAGGGACCCCTAAAAGTAAGTTAAGCCGAATTTTCAATTCCTGATGGGGCTGATGGAGGTAGGAGCGCCTGATGGGGGACTGTGTAACTGACAAACGGTACGACAACCCCATGTGGCGGATAACAAAAGGATATTTACGCGCGAATTGGACGAACATGCTCAGTATCTACAGTACAAGAAGCGAAACAACTTACCCGAGAACCGGTCAGCTTTGACCGAAACTCTGTTTTTAAGAGCGAACGGCATGATTTCTCTGAATTTCCAGACTGTAGGATAAACAGGTCTGTTGGTGGCTCCTTTCATTTGCCCTGCGGCGGTCAGAGCCGAGCCTGCACCCCTCACCATTCTCTTTTTCAGTCGCAGAGCACTGTAATGCATGCTCAACTCAACACTCCTTCCTCAATCAAGCCAAACCACTACGGTCGCAGTCGCAGCTACCAACTATGAACTCAGTCACAAATTCGATTCGATCATTATTATTTACATAATTAATTTGGCGTGCATTTGTGTTTATTTAATTAAATCGACGCGGCGGCCTAATGTATCTCCTGGCTCCTGGTCAATATTTACCAGGGCAGATTAATTTACCAGAAATCAAACAAAATTTACCCGGCTCGTCCCGTAAGATAGAAGGTAACCAGTACAAAACGTCGACTCGGAACAGCAAAAAATTCTGAAAATTGTGACTGATTCTAAAAATTCGTTGGATGCACTGCTGGAAGTAAACGCTTTTAAGTAAATAAATCTGGAAGACATTCTACAATAGTCTACGAATGGAACGTCGCGACGCCGTTGTCGTCCTTGTCCGAAGACTTGATTTCCTTTTGAGTAAGCAGAAATGAAACAGGTAACTTATAAATGCGAGACAGGCGTAAATTCGGTCGAAAAGAGATTAGGCTAATGCAATTTCGTGTTTGTTGAGCAGCAGTGACAACATTGCAGTTCTTCGCAATAGGCAAAGAGAAAGAAGAAAGCACCAGCTGATGAAGGACTTCGTTGTAAATTTCAAAGATTCCTTTGTCGCTGCATACATGGTTCCCCAAAAATGATAACATTTCTTGTTGCTGTATTTCCGCAAATTTTGACCAAAATTGAAATTTGAAACGCATGTGCCAAAATGGGGGAGACTTCGTGTATTAAAATTTGGTCGACCCGGCTTGACCAAATCCTGAGAAATTCGCGAACATGTGAAATTTGTTAATTTCAATTCCTACAAAAATAGCGCTAAAATGGAAACCTTTCTTTTTTGTTGTTATTCCCGCAAATGTTCGCCAAATGACCTGAAATTTGCAGAAGCTCTTCAAACTGTGGGATATTTTATGTGTTAAAATTTCATGCATTGAGATTGACACAGTCTAGAGAAAACGAGGAATTCGGGAACATTTGCTTCTTCGAATGAGCAGAACAGAAAAACAGATCATTAACATACTAATCCATATTTTCTAATGTCATTCTCAATGCCTGAAATTTTAACAACTAAAATATCCCACAGTTTTGTTAGTTTCTGCATCAGATCATATGGCGAACATTTGTGGGAATAACAGAAAAAAAAATTTTCCATTTTGCGCTATTTTTTAGGCTTTGAAATTAACAACTTTGAAACAAGAGAGTAAAACAGCAATTAGACTTTTACGCTTGACTAGACCTATTTTGTAGTGACTACCAACTAACTAACCACTAACTACTAATTTTTGGGGTTTTATGACGTCATCAAGACTACAAATTGACTACGACTACATATTCAGATTTAGTGACTACAAATTGACTACAAAATACCTTTTGAATTTGTTAATTAGTAGTCAGCAATTTCTCGAATTTAGTTTGAGTTTAGTTGGTCATAATCATGCACATTAGCCATTTAGAAACGGAAATGGTGCCATTTTATCGGTGGATTTTTGTTAATTGAGCTTTTTCACTAGTTTTGACAACTTTTTTTGTCATTCAAAAGCAATTTTCCTGTTATATTTTGAAATATTTATTTTATTTCTGACCGTTTGTAAACAAAGTAAAGTGCACGTTTGTTTGTTTATTGGTAAACAAAACATAATATAGGTGCAATAATAACGAAAGTATATCTTTTGAAGTCATACATGTAACAGGTCATCCGCCGATGGGGGGAGGGGGGTTGGGGGGTCTGGCGCCGGCCGGGGGGTCTGAGCCAAAATTTTGGGGGAGGGGTGGGCACTAAAAAACGCTCAAAAATCGAAAAAATCGCAATTTTTTGGCTAAAAATTGCCAAAAATCGCTAATTTGGGCTGAAATACAGCTAAAAAATGCTGTTTTGCAGGCGATTTTGGCAATTTTTGTTTGTGAAATTGTAAAAAATTGCAAAAATTTGCTCGAAAATTTACTTGCTAGAAAAATCGGAGGGGGTCGGGGAAATCGTATCGGGGGGGGGGGGGGGGCCCCAGCCGGGGGGGGGGGGGGGGGGGGGTCTGGCCTAAGTCGGGTGGGGGGCAGACCCCCCAGACCCCCCTGTTACATGTATGTTTGAAGTTGTAAACAAGAAAACCGTGTATTTTTTAAGCTAATCCCAAATTTGAAACTTTCGTAGTAGAAATTAACAGGCATTTTGGGCATCCCGCCTGGTAGAAAAACACATCATATTCTATAAATGTCCACCTCTCCCTTCTTTGGTTTACTATTTTAGATTTTCAAATTCTTGTTTTATATCCTAAACCTAAAAATTTGGTAATTTTATTCAAAATTTTCCTGACTGACTACAAATTGATTACTAACTACGACTACATACGTATTCAAAATCGAGAATTTTTGAGACTACTAACTAAGACTACTAGTTATTTTTTGCGATTTTTGGAGACTACTAACTACGACTACTATTTAAAATTCGTAAAAGAAATAGGTCTACGCTTGACAGATCGACGTATTCAGCATTGCGCTAATAAATAAACCTTTTGCATTTACTTTTTTTTTGGAAAACTCGATGCATCACACACGTATAACTATTTCCCCCAACAGTCGCTTGCTACAGTATGAGGCCAGATGTGTGTATGTATAACTTGTTTGAAGCGCTTCGTCACTGGTAGATCAAGCATTGTTACCTGAACTCCAACCGTGCGGACTTTCGGTTAGTATAGCCTTTCTTGCCAATAGAGTTGTTCGTCGCTCGCTACAAGCCCAGATGCAAGTTTACCACCAAGTTCAAGCAACTAGAGACACTTCGTTCTAAAATGTCTAAAAGACACAATTCTACTTACAACATAGTGGAAGCTAAACCAAGTTAAAGTTGTATTTGGACCACTTTGGTACAAAACGCCTACGCATTGGGCAACTTTGATCGGGAGATATCTATGACGTACCACAATTTGCCTGCTCAAATAAATCGATGCGGTACGGACAGGGTGTGTGATGTGGTACACAGTTCTATTTTCTGAACTCGCCTCCTGCAGTACTGCGAATCTGGAAACTTCAACAAACAACTGCGCGAATTAAGCAGTAACAAAACGAAAATAAAAAGTAAGAAACGATAAATTTTTGTATAAGAACAGCTTCTCTCAGAGCCGATTTACTGTCACAATTCTGCTACTGCTATTCAGCCAGTGCTGTTACTAAATAGTTCTAATTTTTAAGTCAATTGCAACCATTCAACGGGTAAATCTTGGTTTTTTCAAGCTCATGAAAAACGATTGAAACACTGTAAAACGCGCTATGTACTCGGTAAGCAATTTGATAATCTCGATAAACTTAGAATAGATGCCAGGATCATTTTATGCTTGAAGCAACAAAAAGTAAATAAAATTTTGCTTAACTTAACACCACTAGTTTTTTCTTTCCTTCACTCAATAAACTAATTAGAATAATACAGTCAGGCACTTAACGTCGTTTATCGTACAGCACCATACGGTGCCGGTACCAAGTATGGTTCCACTAGCCTGAGAACGGGTCTAATCGTAAGCCAAGTCTGATCCGAGGTGTGGGTAGATTGACTGCATAATAAGCCAGGCCCGGTCGCAACGACGCAACGACGCAACGCAACGCAACGCAACGCAACGCAACGCAACGTTTGAGGGAGCATTTGCTTTAATACTGTATGTAGTAGGTTCCCATTATTCTGCCTCTCATTCATTATCATTCATTGCATATATGTAAATCAATCCAGTATAGAAGCGACGCAAAACAAGAATCGTAATCCTGCCGCAGAAAGAAGAGCAAAAGCTTGTGTCCATCGGGCCTTCGCGTCGGTCGTTATTTTCTTCTTTTTGTGCACGCGCTTGCGGCGTAAACTGGAGGCGCATATACTTCTTTGGCCCAGAGGCCGCGCCCGCCGGCTGTGCGTTAATGCGGACGGCTTTCAGGAACGGCGGCCCGGCCGGGCTTGCAAAAAAGGGAAGCTAAATTCAAGAGATGTGTAGAAGTTGAAGTTGTTCTCTTGTGCGTATTTTCTTTATTTCGAACATGTTAGGGAGCATTTTCCATTTTTCATATGATCTACTTTGAACTTTCATAGTTCTGAGCAGGCGATTTTCAGCCGACCCGACACCTTCTTTTGGAGAGATATTGTAAGTACATCATACTAGCGCTGCAAGTAAGAGAGGGAGAGGAATGGTGCGAGTGGTTCCGACCGATCCCAATCAGCACTGTGTGGCTATTCGAAATCTGATACAGGAGCTTGCTAACTATGAGCGTATGCCCGAAGGACCCAAAATAGGCGCCGATCAGCTTAAGAAGGATTTGCTAGCCAAACGATGTCACAGTTTGGTTGCGCTGGACGATACAACAGACACGGTGATTGGGTACGCCATTTACTACTACGCCTACTCTACTTGGGAGGGTCCTTTCATATTTATGGAGGATCTGTATGTGACTGAGAAACATAGACGAGATGGAGTGGGCTCGGCACTGTGGCGTAAGATTGCCGAAACGGCCAAAACGGAAAATTTGTGCAGAATTGAGTGGTCTGTTCTAAACTGGAACAAGCCGGCGCTCAATTTCTATGCCAGGTTAGGCGCCGACGACTTGAATGAGACTGAGGGATGGTTGCACTACAGACTGACCAAGGAGAAAATCCACAAATTCTTAGACAATCCTTGATCTATTGTTCCATTCTAAGGGAAAATATCTCAGTGACATATTAGATTACATAGTTTTTCAAAAGAGTAGTTCACTTTGTCACGTCTCTTTTAACAGCTTCATTCAATGCCCTTCGTTCTTTGTCATCGATAGTTTGAATAAAAATTAACTGCCCATTAATTAGACCTGTTTTCTTCGCGTTCAGGCTGTCTTTAATACTGAAAAACTTGTCGATCGGGTTGTGTGAAGCTTTCACTGCATTGACCAAAGCACCAGTGACGTAAACTTCTTCTGAAGGCTGCAAAGCAACTTGAAGTGAAGCTTTGTGCAACTTTGCAGCCAAGTCCATGCTTATAATGTAAGCGGCGCTGTGACAAAATTTTGGTGGCTTCTTTCCAGTCGACTAAAAGCTTTTATTTTTCGCTCAATTGGTTTTTAGCCTGTGCGAATGACTTACCTCGTCGTTCGAGTTGATGGCACAAGTTACAGCATTCTTTCCGGTACCGATTTGCTTCAAAAGCTGATCTAATTTCGACATGTGGACAAATACGTCATCCTGGACTTTCAGTAGCAATGGCACTTTTGAACAATACTGAGACGCCCAACCCAATAGGTGGACGACTTTTTGAGCGATGTTGGTAAAATTGGCCTGTGCGTTTATTAAAACTTGGTTATACTTCATCCATTAGAAGTTAGAGTACCTGTACAATATCGTGGTGAGCGTAGCCCTCGATTAACAGTTTCTTCTGTGTCAGTTTGTCGTCATGATTTTCAACAAAAAATACCACAGCTATTCCCATTTTGGAGTGATGTTTCTCGTTTCCCCAACTCGTCCTGATAAACGCTCGTCGTTCAAACTCAGTGGCCGTTGATATCACGCCAATTAGCAAATTAATCTCTCCTTTTCTGCGACTACAAAAATCCTTTTCCGTCATTCTAGTCTCCAAATTTTGCTTTGGTTTCTCATCCCTGGATGTGGTGGTAGGTTGGAGCGTTCTTCTAACCATTGCTGATGCTGTCGTCAGATAGGTGTGAATGTGTCTCATAGTTTTCGTCGCTTCATTATTGTTGACCGATTTATCGGAAGCCGAAGTCGGATCGATTCCCCGAAACAGCAAAAAACAGGAAGCAGAAAAAAGCAGGACCAAAATGCACAAAAATCTTCTGTTTATTCTAGCCATTTAGCATACTGTGCCTGTTTCTATGAACACAGACAGACTGAAAAACAGATAAACTACTTGACGGCTTACCACAGTCTATTTGGCACAACAGCAACAAAAGCCTGAGTTGATATCGTTATCTACCGAACCGATGCGTCTTTCAACCTGCTACTTCACACGGAATTCTTATTAAACTATTGATCGCGTGCAGAAAACGCAAGGCCGTATTTTACTGGATTTTTCATACCATATGTACATAAAAATACGCAACGTAGTAGCAGTCCATAATAAAGATCATTAACAAATGTATGTACATAATGTACTGTAACGTGGGCAACTATTATATGCCTACTTCATATACGTATACGTATTTGATTTGTATATGTGTATGTATATATATAGATATACAAACTACGTAAATTTAAATATTGCATAATTTTTTGTATATTTAAATATCTCTAAAAACGTAAATTTTGCCCGAAAAAGTGGAATTTTCATGAGAGAAGAAATCCATTTTTCATGACTGTAGTTTTGCGATGTTTAGTTAAATTTGGAGAAACGTTAAAAAGACTGCTTGAAATGCATAAATTTGTGAAGGAGATGTGGAAAAACAAGTCAGTAACAATAAGAAATTAGCCAAAATATGCTGAATTTACGAAATTAGTTACAGCAAACTATACAAACAGGGAAATATCCAAACCAAGTCTGTTGGTATATGTACAGGGTCCGCCAAAAAAAACAACCCAGCAGATTTTTCGCTGTAGTAGCAACCGCAAGTCTCAACCGATTTGAATGAATCCTCTTTTAAATGAAAGATAAATAAATCCTTAAAAGATTGCTGAAGTTTTCATTAATTTACTGCGATTAGTTCCTGAGAAATTGGCTCTCAAAATCAAAACACTGATTTTAGCAGTGAACAAGAGGGATTTTTTATTATTTTGCACTTCGTAATAAATCGGATTCCTGCTACTGCTAAGCTAAGCTTGTAGGGCTATTGGAGGCTTTACTGGTGACACAGAAACTCGGTTTACTTCAACACTAAAGTATCATTAGCCACAGCAGTAGGAATCAGCTTTATTATGAAATGCAACGGAATCGCTCTTGTTCTTTGACAAAATCTGTTTCGACTCAGAGGGCAAATATCTCAAGAACTAAACTGTGGATCTGAACAAAAATTACATCAATCTTTGAAGAATTTATCAGTCGTTCATTCAAAGAAGGATTCATTCGAATCGGTTCAGATTTATGGTTGCAAAAGTAAAAAATCTGCTGTTTGTTCTTTATCACTCTTGTTCATTGCCAAAATCTTTGTTTTGACTTTGAGGACAAGTATCTCAGGAACTAAGCAGGCTATCTTAATAAACGTTACATCAATCTTTCAAGAATTTATTTATCTTTCATTTAAAAAGGATTCATTCAAATCGGTTGAGTTTTGCGGTTGCTACAGCAAAAAATCTGCTATATATGCCAGTATACCAGTAGTGTGTCAAAATCGGAACTCCATCAGTGCGAATTCGATAAGCGGCACCAGACATCGAGTAGAGGTGGAAGCGTTTTTGGTGATGAACTCATGTGAGAGTAGTTGCTGTGCTGAAGCTCGCTTGACAGGATTTACCAACAAACAATCTCTCACAAAGTCCTGATACTCTCTTGACATTTTGGGCAGAGTTTTCGAATTTATCTCCAATTTATTTTTGAGTAGAGAGATCAAGTACATGACCTCGCAGGCTGGTTTCTCGTGATAATAAGGAGGATAACCGTCGATTAGCTCCACACACACGATTCCCAAAGACCAAATGTCGATTTTAAAGCAGTAACCAGTCTGTTTCACCACTTCGGGAGCCATCCAATAAGGTGTACCGGCTTGCGTTCGTCGTTTGTCCTTGTGTCTTTCTACCTTAGCGCAAAAGCCAAAATCTGCCAGTTTGACAGCTCCAGTTCTTTTAGCAAAAAGAATGTTGTCCGATTTTATGTCGCGGTGAATAATGCGATTGCTGCAACAGATTTAATGATTTCCATCCTAAACTGATCGGGCAATTTAAGCGAAAATACTCGTGTAAGTACTCAAGTCCCTGGAGACATTCTCGCAGAATGGTAGCCGATTCAATCTCCGCTAAAGGTATCGCGTTCTCACTTATCATCGTGGTCAAACAGCCGCCGTCCAAATATTCCATCACCAAAGCAAAGGTGTTTTCGGCGTAGAAGAAACCCTCAAAATGAACCGTTAACTTTAGTCGCGTGAATACGGCAATCATTTAAGCAGTACTAATTCTGTCTATATACTGTAGGTAGGTAGTACGTACTTCAACGAGGTTGATCAGATTTGAATGTTTTATATGGCGCATGGTTTGTATCTCTGTCTGGAGCAGGCGCAAATACTTTGCTTGAGAGCGCAACTGTGCGTTTAGTTCAATTTTTTTCACTGCATAAAACTTTCCAGACTTCGTTTCGGCTAGACACACCTTTCCACTTGCCCTGCAATGCAATGCAACAGTAATTAATTTAGACTAAGAAACCATAGCTTACCCCTCTCCAAGTTCTCTACCTTCCTTGTATTTGGTCGTCCAAGGGTTCTCAGTTGAAACAAGAGTTTTCAACTTGGCTAATTCCTATAAGCTATCTACGTACGTACAGTCATATTGAACAGATTCCGAATAGAATTTTTGTACCTCGCTGTAGCTAAGTTCTTGGTCCACGCCAAAAACAAAGACTGCTTGTTGACTGCTGCATGCTTCATCCACTTCCGTGATGCAACTAAATTGAATGGCACAATCAATTAGTTTAGTTTGTGTCAAATGTTTGATGATAGTTGACAAGCATTTTAAATTATCACAACTTGAGATCTCACCTCAGTTTGGGCACGAATTTTCTTCTCAAATTTGGATAACAATATTTCACCAAAAGCCCAAAAATTTTGGTCAACTCCATCAACAAATACCGAGAACCCAATTTTGGAAGTGAGCTCGAAAAAGCCATGTAGCATTTTTAATGAGCAACAGTACAGACAGACGTCCAGTTTTAGCCCAGACGAATTGAGGAAACGAATCTGTACTAACTTGTCGTTAGAGTTCGGTCCCCAGCCGAGAGCTTGTGCCAAGCTTCTGTGAAATTTGGCAAACGATTTCAGTGCTTTTGCCCATCCTATCTGATCTTTATGAATTGTGGATTCAGGGTTTCTAAACAAAACTTGGTTTCCATCTTTATAATGCACCAATCAGAGCAGCTAACCTGGCTAATTCTCTTACGCAATTGATGAATTCAGGCGGCAGATCGGCTACATCTTCCTTTCGCAGATTGAATATGACCACGAAATCAAATGGTGAGCCGATTTTTAAGTTAGCGTTACGGTCGCTGACTGCATAGGGATCTTTTCTCTGCTGCTTCAGTCTCTTTAGACGCAGAGTTCCTATGATAGATGTCTGCTGAAATCATAAATGTGCTTCTAAAACTGAGAGCATAAGAAGAAGCGTTCGTAGTTCGTGTATAATTATTGGTTGTACGCATGTGATGTTTGTCTTTTTCATTCGTTTCAACTTTAATTGTATTTGTCTACCCGTGCGACCAATTTTTGTTCGCTTGAGGCGCCCACCAAGGGCATATAGGCTGACAAACAACACGTATACCATGAGAAACAAAACATAAGCACGCGAACAATAAGGCTAAACAGAAAAATTTACCACTTTTATCTCAGAATTTACGTTACTACTGTGTTCGGTACACGCTGTTCCATAAGAAACAGTGTTAACTTCAAATTTACGTACACGTTGAAGATAAGTCTAAGTTACTCATTTAGTGGACACACCCGCGTTCTTACGTTTTCGGATACGTGTCTGCTTTGAAATGATAGTGTAACGTGTACATCTATGTACATATAAATTAGAAGCAAATAATTTTACTTACGCTCGATCCAAGAAAACCGTATTCTTTCGGCAACATTGCCGCAAATTGGTGATGATACTGATAACCTAACAACGCATCAAACGCCAACGTATTTTTTGTGCAGAACAAAAGCTTAGTCATGTTGATGCGACGTAAATTATGCGTTGAGAACGTGCGCTAAACCGGGGAAACAAAGCATCGTTAACATATGAGAACGAATTGCGTAAATACTTTACTTCAATCTAACCGCAAAGTCTGTGCAGAACATACAATTCAATCATTCCTGAACCCCACACTATATGAATCACACAGTGTCAGGCCAAGCCAAAACAAAAATGGTAGACACGTTATCACCTAAAAGGTATGCGCTGTAAAGCCACGCATACTTTCTTGTGCTGCTGTGACATTTAAGGCCGCCATGAACAAGTCAGCCGAGATTTTGCTGATCGGCGGAACGAAAGCAGAGAAAAGTATTGAAGTCTACAACCCTAGAAAGCCAGCAACCAACAAGATCCTTGCGTCTCAACTGCTTTCTAACCGCTCTGGCCATGTTTCTGGATTGCTGCCTAACCAAAAAGTAATCACCACAGGAGGCAGAACCACCGAACTGTTAGATCTAACAACTCTTGAAGTAACGGCTGGTCCAGATACGCTAGTTGCTCATACCGGCGCTACTGGTCTTACTGTTTCTGGCAAGTTTCTTGTAATCGGTGGTGAGGAATCGTTGGATTGCGAGGCATTCGACGTTGCAGACAACAAATGGCACACGGTAACTGCTTTAACGAAGCAACGACTCAACGCTTCCAGCGCCGCTATCAATGACACTGCTATTTTTCTGATTGGAGGGTGCAGAACCGAAGGTATAGCTGCCTTCAAGCATCAGACACGTCTTGATACAGTCAAAGTGTTCGACGCCAAAAAGAACAGTTGGTCGGATGGGCCGAAAATGCGTTCTGTACGCGAACAACCGGCCGCGGCCAGTTCGGCAAATTGTGTTTTTGTCAGCGGAGGAAAGGACCATAATGGAACGACGTTGAACTCGTGTGAACGACTCGACGTCCGAAAGCGAAAATGGCACAAAGTACCCAACATGAATGCAGCCCGATATGGTCATGTTTTGATCAAGTATGGTGATGATTTGCTAGCAATAGGAGGGCACTCGGAGGCTGGCTCTAACTTGGTAGAACAGTTAGACGTCCGGATGAACAAATGGCTCGTGGTGGGCACGACTCTATGCGACAGAACTGATTTTTCAGCCGTTTTGTTAGACTACTCCTGAGACAAATTGTACTTATATATAATGCAGTTACATAGGGGTACAGTAATTGTGTTAGGGACCCTGGGTACTTTTAAACCGTTATTCGAATAAAACAAAAACACATACAAGTAAGGACAAGACAGACAACTTTGGAAGAAAAACGCAATGAGCAGACGGTTATTTTGGCACATGAACCAAAAATATAATGAAAACATTGATTATGCTTGGCCAATATTTATTTTTACAACGATTGCAGCGGTTTGCAGACTTAGCGAGGGTAAAAAACCTTGCCTGCGATTTCTTCAGCTGTGTTAAGAGATAATCCAAAACCTTCAGTGCTAGTAGTGCGTGTGTGATGAGTGAGTAAGGAAAGTTGAAAAAGTTAAAAGTTGAAAACTTGTTTTCTTAAGCCGGATTAAGCTTAAGTCTCAACCTACTGCACGTCAGAAAGTCTTTTGTCTTTTTGTAGGCTAAATTTTTTTCAAAATTTTCTCGCTCTGGTCGAGCAGAAGCCTAACACCAGGCCACCTTAAACTGCCAAAGTTTCTGTTAATTTTATGCTCAGAATGCCTGTTAAACGCGCTTTTGGAGGCTAATTTTCTTACGCCCAACCAGACACTTTCAAAATTTTACACATCTTGTGCAGAATCCTGGATGCGCCACTGTCCAGACCCCCCTCCGGATTTTTCCAGCCCATGTATTCAACTACCACATTTGTTTGCAGGTTAGAAGGCTTATGCGTATGCCTATTATAAAATAGGCAGTACATAATTAATTAGTTTATCTTATTTTTGCAGACTTTCTCCTCCTGCCTCCACCGCAAAGGGGGTGTACCCAGCCTACACCCCCTGGATACGCCACTTTTGAGAGATCGATAAGTGGGTCGCCTCGGAAATGGGACACCTACATAAAAGGAAAAAATGGGACGCCACTGGGACACCAAAAGGCTAATTTAACCTCCGTAAATGGGATGCTTATTTCGTTCCTTCACAGTGATATTTCATTTATGGATGTGCTATTGTAGTATAACAGCTCTGGTTGAATGGGATAAGAGGACTGTGCTGATAGTAAATCGGTTCTGCCGAGTATTTCCGTTTTCTTACTGCTGGATTTTCTGTTTTCCTTTCAAGTTTTCAGATTCCCTATTTAAATTAGGGGTTGTGGGTCCTTTTCTATATTACCAAACTATGGCGCGTATATAAATCGTAATCTCGAAAACGATGCGGTACGGACAAGCGGTTTGATGTGGTACACGTTTCTGTTTTGTGAAATCGCCTACGTAGTGGTAATCTGGAAACTTTTGGAAAACAGCAAATCGAGCTGTAAGAAAAAGGAAACGAAACACAGTAAATTATGTAGATAGAACTGCTTCTGCCAGCACCGAATTATTGTTAGCACAATCCCATTATTCCATTCAACCAGTGCTGTTACTACAATACAATAAACATTCAGCAAGTAAATCTTGATTCTTTCAAACTCATGTAGATCTGGTGCCGAGTACAGTACCTCATCGAACCAGCCAACACTCTCACAAGGCTGACTGTTCGCCCGTGGTAAACTCGATGAACTTTGGATGACAATTGACTTAACACGACTGGCTTTTTGCTTTCTTCACTCAATAATTTTAATAATAAAGCTGGAATCTATTGCTGACATCAGTGCCCACAGCGCACGTGTATAATACAATACATATAAAATAACTATGGTAAATATACTGGGGAAAATAATTTTAATCTAAGCCAGAGCATGATAAAAGTTAAAACCTTACCCTGAGAACGAGTCTAAATGTAAGCGAAACCCGTATTTTGGGTAAAGCATGACTGCATACTAAATATAAGTATACCCGGCTTGGCCCGGGCTCAAGATTTTAGGCCAAAGGGCCGGATCGAAGGGGAAGCCAAAGCGTGTGCAGAGTGCAGTAAAACATGTAGATTCTTATCTAAAGACACGAAATTACTATACTAAATTTAATTATTATTTAACATCTGGTGGTGGTTGTGGCTGTTTTCGTGCATGTTTTCCCAATTTCCAACATTTTGTATTTTCCTATTTTCCATTTTTAACTTTACAACTTCCTTTTGCTTAATTAAGTAGGCGATTTTTACCCGTCCGTGATTTAATTAATTAGAAAAAGAAGCCAAGAAAGGAAAGCATTTATACGTGATTTCTGTGAGAAACAGCAAATAACGCAAATGTTATGCTTACTCGCGTGTGTGATTGAACGAGACAGTCCGAGATAACTGTTGATGAAAGTCCGTGGAATTAGAAAGAAAAAGAAACGACTGAAGTGAAAATAGATAGCTAGAAAGAAAGAAGGAAGAAGAAAGAAAGAAAGAAGACCGTTGTTGACCTAATAAAGACCTAAGGAAGGACTACAAGAGGTAGGCAAGTGTCGAGGAAGAAAGAGAGAAAGCTGGGAAAATACAATACAACTAATTCAGTCCGTTAGGTCAGTAAAAAACTAACGTAGTTAGTTAGGTAGGATAAAGTAAACCTACCTAAGTTGGATAAACTTGGATAAACTAAGCTCACTGCACTAAACTTAAACTAATTGTCAAATTTTTTTTGGTTAAAAAATAGCACAAAACGCCATTTTTGGTGTGTTTTGCCTGCTTGCGTTTTGCTGCAGACAGACAGGCATAGGCCTATCTGTTTAGATTTGTTGCAAAACTGGATTGAGCCATCCTTGCGTTCACAGACAGAGCTGTGGCTTAGGCTGCGCCGGCCTCGGCTTAGGTGTTAGGTACGGCTGCATTGCAAACAATGCAACCGAATGAATAGGAAGAAAATACCGAATGCGCAATTCAAACATAATTTTCAAACGGAATGAGAAGGATTTGAATTTGATTTGAAGGTTTCTTTTCTGAGCATATATATGCTGATACAATATAACTAGAGGAAGGGGCATACAACAGGGGTCCGGCTGGTCTGGCCCCACCCGATTTAGGTCAGTCCCCACTGATCGGACTCCCTCCGAGACAATTTTTGCCCACACCCATCTCCGCTTTTTCTTGTAAGTGAATTTTTGAGCAAATTTTTGCGATTTTTAGAACTTCAGACAGCAAAATTGCTAAAACCGCCTGTAAAACTGCACTCTTTATCTGTATTTGAGCCCAAATTAGCGACTCTTGCGATTTTTGAGCGTTTTTTATTACCCAACCACATCCCCTAAATTTAGGCTGACTCCTCGGTCGGCGGCCGACCCAACCAGCCACCCGCTCGCCATTGGCGGATAACTGGTTCTGTTACCATGCATGGGCCGGAAAAATGGGTTGGGGTAGTCAAATCCGAAAAATTTGGGGTGGGCCTACCGATTTGGAAGGTCGCGGCAATTTTGGTGGTTTGGTTAAGGAACAAAAGTCGGCTTCAGGTGGGGTGGTTTGGGAGTCGAGCCCAAATGGGGGGGTGGGGGCAAACCCCCGCGGCCCATGTATTCCTGTTACATGTATGTTTCTGAGCTGTGCAGTGTTGTTATGTTCTCTTGACAATTTGACCTAAAACAAACCGGTTCTGTAAGCGGGTCCAGTGCTAGTCAGCAACAAAAGCCCTTTTTATAGATATTGACATCTCTCACAGTCATACATGTAACAGTTCCGGGTCGGCTTGGAGGCTTTAGGGTTTTTTTCCGTCAGACGGGGGTTTACCCAGAGGGGGGGGGGCAAAATTTCAGAAAGCTCTAGAACGCCTGGAAATGCGTTTTTTAGCACGGTTTTTAGTAAGGAGGCTAAAAACAAGCAAAAATGACAAAAATGCTTCTAAGAACACCGATTTCTCTTAAATATCAACAGTGGAAACACCCAACCATTTGGGTTTTCAAAGGCTTTTCAAGGCGAATTTGAAGCTAAAAATGAGTAATTTCTGAGCTAGTTTATTAGTACTGCAGCCGCCATACATGTGCATGGGGGTGCCCAGGGGGCAGACATGGGCAAAGGGGGGGGGCTGAGGGGGGGGTTGCCCCCCCCTCAGGCTCTGACCTACCCCCCCTCAGCCGGCCGCTACCCCCCCCTCAGGAAATTTTTGGAAGAATTTTGTATAGAAAATTATGATAAAAATATGCCTGGATTAGGTGTAAATGAGCTCAGAAAAGCTTATTTTAACCAAAAATAAGCCAAAAAACCTTGATTTTAGGCAAAAATCGGACTTTTTGGCTTACCACCCCCTCAGCCCCCCCTCAACCGCTCCTACCCCCCCCCTCAGCCCCCCTCAGGAATTGAAAATTCTACCCCCCCCTCAGCCGAAATGCTAGCCCATGTCTGCCAGGGGGGTAAGGGGGGACGAAAATAAAAATCTACCAAACGTTGCTAGAGGCTGCTAGAAAGCCTCCAGATGCGTTTTTAAGCCGCAGAAATCAATTTTGGCAACTACGCTACTACGCACCCTTCCTTCAGGCAACTACGCACCAAACGAAACCCGAAATTTTTTTAATTTTCCTGAAAAATTTCGATTTTTTGGCAACGTTTCTGTCAGAAAAGTGGTTTTTTGGCATTTTTTTTCAAAAATTTAATTTTTACCGCAAATTTTTGAATTTTAGCCGAAATTTTCGTATCTTTTGGCCAAAATTTGAATTTCCCGCGGAAAATTTGCATCTATATGAATGGCAACTAAGCACGGAGACCTGGCCGTCCCACACTGAGCCGCCGACCGTGCCCATGTATGGCAGCCGCTACCAGGCATGGGTAAAGGGGGAATGATGGGGGTTAACCTACGACCCTCAGACCGCCGCTACGCCTCCCAGGAGTTTTTAGGGAGAATTTTGAATAGAAAATTATGATAAAAGTAGGCCTAGATTAGGTGTAAATGAGCTCAGAATAGCCTATTTTAACGAAAAATATGTATAAAGCCTTGATTTTAGTAAAACATCGGACTTTTGGTTTATCATCTCCTCAAACCCCCAATCAGCCGCCGCTACCCCCTCAGGATTTGAAGATTTACCACCACCTCAGCCGAAGTGCTAACACCTCGTACTCGTATTTTTGGGTCGGGTCGGGATCCCTAAACTGTCTCGGGGCGTGAGGGGGTTGGCCTTTCCAGCTAAGGGGTAACCCACCCCTAGTACATGTAAGCTGACAATTTTTAAAAATGCGTCAACGTGTAATAATCTGTACAATAATAGATTTGTATTTTGTATGTATATAGGAATTTGAGAATTGAAAGCCGAAAAAACTACTTAGTTGCAAAACTGTGATAACTACACAATGTACAGGGTCTTGGAAGAAATTCGCTGACTGTGATTAACGTTATAACTCCCGAATCGAACCGAATAGAACACCTTATAAGTATTTTTATTGAGATTGTTATTGGTTTGCTGGCATTAGCGATCGACCGGAATTCCGGTTCCGGTTCCGGCCGGAACTGGCAGTTCCGGTTCCGGTCCGGTTCCGGTGAAAAAGGGTACCGGAACCGGAACTTTTTCATTCACTATTTTGGATGGATATTCAGTTACATCAAGTATTATTGCGTCTGTTTAATGAAGTGCGCAGCTCAGTGGGGGCAGTAGAATTTGCATGAATGGGGGAAGGGCTGCATACTCGCCTTGTTGCTCGATTTTTTATTTATTTTTGAGTGATCCTCTTCTTTCTTCTTTGGTGTCTGTGTGTTTTGAGTGTTTCTGTTCAAGTCAGTTTGAATGGCAAGCAAAACTGCGCTGGTGTGGTGACATTTTTTGGTCAATGAGAAGGATGAATCGAAAGCAGTTTGTCAAATCGGAAAGTGTAAAGGCTCTGTGTCAAGAGGCGTCGGAAAAGTGACTAGCTTTAGTACGAGTCCCCTTTGGAAGCATTTGCAAGTGAACCACCCTTTGGAGTACAAAGAGCTTAAAGCGGAAGAGAAAGAAAAAGTAAATAAGTTAAACTTTTATTGTTTTTTGTTTGTTACCCTTATTTATTATTTCAGTTTTATTATTATTATTTATTATTTAACGGTTGCCAGTGAAAGAACCTTTAAGGCAGCTAAAAACATCTCCAAAGGTGACAGATCAAAGCTGAAACCTGAAAATGTTGAAAAGCTTCTCTTTCTGAAGTACAATTTGCGTGCTCTTGACTACTGTTATTGAAAAGTCTGTATTCTGTTGTTGATTTGAACTTCTGCTGATGTTTATAACACGAATTTGTACACGATGTGCCTATAAATACGTTTCTATAAATTTTGGACCAAATATTGAAAAAGTTCCGGTTCCGGTTCCGGTTCCGGCCGGAACTGGGTGGTTCCGGTTCCTGTTCCGGTTCCGGTGAAAATTTTGGTTCCGGTCGATCGCTAGCTGGCATACATGTAACAGCTCCGGGCCGACCTGGGGGGAGGGGGGGGTTTCCTCAGGTGAGGGGTCGAGGGGGGTTTCGCCCAGGTGGGGGACTATCCAACTTGCGCACAACCGATTTGCGCACACGGATCGCGGGCACACCAACTTGCGCACAACCGATTTGCGCACAACCGATTAGCGCACAACCGGTTTGCGCACAACCAATTAGCGCACAACCGAATTGCGCACAACACAACCGATTTGCGCACAATTTTTTTACTTAAACACTTTTACATTTTTTGCAGCACAATATAGTCATAGACACCAACGGTAATTTTACATAACAGTTGCATTTATAACAGAGTGATTTATAATATGTACATAAATTTTATAATTGATTGTGCTTCGGCTGTGCGAAGTATGTAGTGCCCTATTCCATACATGGGCCGGGGGGTAAGGGGGGTATACCCCTCCCCCTCGGCCGGCCATACCCCCCCTCGGCCGTCCATACCACCCCCTCGGCCTTCCACCCCCCCCTCCCGGAGGGAGGAAAATTTCGCTTATTTAAGGCAAAATAGCGTTTTTTGGCCTTTTTTCGGGGGGGACCCCCCCCCCCCCCGAGGTCTCAACCCCCCACCCCCCTCCGGATTTTTCCGGCCCATGTATGCCCTATTCCTCTTAGAAACGCCATGCGCTCGATCAAACCCAATTGGTAACGCTCGGCCAGTCTGCGAATTTTGCCATCGATGCGTTCGTATTTTGGATTGCGCCAAACCAGCGCTGCACCCGCGGTCATCTGATCTAGTTGCGTGTTTACCTGAAATTGTTTGAAAAGTCATTTAGAATTTAGTTAGCGATTTCCTTAAATCCACCTGCCTGCACCTTACATTGTTTTGTTCTGAAAGGATGCGTTCCAGGAAAAAGTAAATGTCTGGATGCTTGCGTTTGTTGAACAACCTGGCCATCTTATTCATCTATTCACTTTCTAGCAAGTCTGATTTTTTACATACGATAATAAAAGTTAACTAAGTAACCTAACTTACGATCTGATGGTACACTTGTGAACATGAAACTGTTGGGTTCTCTCTGACGTTCCGCTTTAGCTCGTTCAGCTTCTTGTACACCTCGACACCCTCTCGATCCGGGCGACAGACGTTGTGTGGTGTTGCAACTGACCGAACCAAATTTACATATAACGCTTACACAAGCAAGCCTGTACCATTAAGCCTGCATTACCATAGCCTTACAACGTATGTACACTACATTCAACACAACTATTACTTTGTGCGCAAATCGGTTGTGTTGTGCGCAATTCAGTTGTGCGCTAATCGGTTGTGCGCAATTCGGTTGTGCGCTAATCGGTTGTGCGCAAACCGGTTGTGCGCTAATCGGTTGTGTTGGTAGTTCCCCCAGGTGGGGGTCCCAAATTTCGAAAAGCTCCAAAACGCCTAGAAATGCGTTTTTAGCACGTTTTTTTTAGTAAGGATGCTAAAAATCGCTATTTTAAGCTGCCAAATAGCGTTTTAAAGCTAAAAACAAGCAAAAAATGACAAAAAGAGCTTCCAAA
Source organism: Sabatieria punctata (assembly GCA_030248155.1). Lineage (NCBI taxonomy): Eukaryota > Metazoa > Nematoda > Chromadorea > Araeolaimida > Comesomatidae > Sabatieria > Sabatieria punctata. The sequence continues at coordinate 115,629 of JASANB010004737.1, forward strand.
ACCGCCGATTTTTCTTAGATATCAGCAGTGGAAACGCCAAATTCGGTTTCCAAAGGCTTTTCAAGTGAATTTTAGGCTAAAAATTTAGTGATTTCTGACCCAGTTTGTTAATACTGGAGCCACTACTAGTACTTGTATTTTTTGGTCGAGGGGAGGGGTCCCTTAATCTGTCTCGGGGTGAGGGGGGGTTTGGCCTTTCCAGCAGGGGGGTAAACCCCCCAAACCCCCCTAGTACATGTATGTTTGCTGGGTATTTGTTTGTGCACTTTGTGACCACTTTCTGGGGAAAGTGTTTTGTTTCTTTTTATGTTACGTATTATACAGAGTTCGCCAAAAAAACAACCCCGCAAATTTTTTACTGTAACAACCGCAAACCGCAACCGATTTCAATGAATCTTATTTAAATGAAAGATAAATAAATTTTTCAAAGATTGGTGAAATTTTCATTCAGATGCTCTGCATATTTCCTGAGATATATGCCTTAAAAGTCAAAACAGTGATTAAAACAGAACCCAGCAGATTTTCTTTTTACTTTTGCAACCGTGAAACGCAACCGATTTGAATGAATCCTTTTTTCAATGAAAGATTTATAAATTCTTGAAAGATTGGTGAACTTTTTGTTAAGATACTCAGCTTAGCTCTTGATATTTGCCCTCAAAGTCGAAACAGATTTTGGCAAAGAACAAGAGCGATTCCGTTGCACTTCACAATTAAACTGATTCCTACTGCTGAGGGCTAACGAGACTTTGCTGGTGAAGTAAACCGAGCGTGTGTTTCTCCAATAAATCCTCCAATAACCATTAGCAGTAGTAGGAATCCGTTTTGTTATGAAGTGCAACCATACATGGGCCGGAAAAATGGGTTGGGGGTAGTCAAAATCCGAAAATTTGGGGGTGGGCCTGCCGGTTTGGGGGGGGGTCGCGGCGATTTTGGTGGGTGGGGTCAGGAACAAAAGTTGGCTTCAGGTGGGTGGGTGGGGTCGTTTGGGGGGGTCGAGCCCATGTTGGGGCGGGGGCAAACCCCCCCAGACCCCCCCGGCCCATGTATGAGTGCAACGGAATAATAAATAATAATAATTTTGTTCATTGCCAAAATCACTGTTTTATCTTTGAGGGCGTATATCTCAGGATCTAAGCAGAGTACATTAACAAAAAATCAGAAATCTTTTAAGAATTTATTTATCTTTGATTTGAAAAAGGATTCAGTCAGATCGGTTGAGATTTGCGGTTACTACAGCGGAAAATCTGCGTGGGTTGTTTTTTTGGCGTACCCTGTATTTTTTGCAGTGATATGCTTGTTGCTAACCGACTGCTTTGGTTGCCTTGTTTGCTGCACCTCCCTGGCTTATTTTGCAATTTTAGTTGTCACGTGACTTTGCTGCACTGCCTCTGTTCCTTTACCCTTTTGTTTGACAGATGATGCGCCCTGGCTTTTACATCATCATGGGACCTATGAAACAGGTTTGTCTTGCTTTCTTTGCCTCTTGCTTTGCTACATTTGGAATGATTACATGTACAGGTCCGGGCCAGGGAGTTTTCGCTGGGGAGGGAATCAAAAATTAAAAGTTTCAAAGTTCTGGAAATGCGTTCCAATAAGCACCTTATTTGATTTTTCTTAAAATCAGAAGCGGAGACGCAAAATTCGGTTACCAAAGGCCTTTTAATCTAAAAATTGATTACTTTTTAGTCAATTTGTTGTGTTTGGCCTTGCGATAGCCCAAAAAAACCCCTTGCACATGATGTTGGAATGGGTGTTTATTGCTGCACTGGTGGAGTTTTCTGTCATCTTTTAACAGCTAGTCCGACGCAGTACTACTGTCAACTCTCCTATAGTGTTTTTGGCGTTTTTGCAAAGAAGAACCTTTCGAAAAAAATTGAAGACATTTTTCCAAAACAATTAGGTATGGGATTTTGGCGTTCACATTTTTTTACAATTCTACCATCATGTGGATCCCTCCCCATGTGGACGAGTGAATCGATTTTTTCTTCATCAGCCAAAATCCTATGCTTAACCTCTAATTAAACGCCATTAATACCATATAATAAATATCTACTACTGCACGATGATTTTCTCTGGCGGCCAACTACCAAACCTTGGTGTGTCTAACTCAACATACATATCAGGTCATCTGCTGGAGGGGTCGAGTACTAAAAATGGCTAATTTCGGGCTAAAAAATCCCGGGTTTGGCCCTAGCCAGTCGTGTTGGAAAACCCGCAGATCCTCTCTCTTCTTGTGTAACTCAGTGTCCGTTAATGGAATTAGAAGTTCATGTTTTGACAGAGAAAGTTTCTGACTAGTCTCGACTCTGCTGAGCAACTTCTAGTCTGGACGGTGCGGTGCATTCAGACTTCCGCCGCATTGATGTGCTAATGGTGGCGTCTATTTTTTGGCTGACAGACAGACAGACAGATCGAGATTTCTGTTCGGCCGGCCGGCGCACAATAGCAACCGCTGTAGTAGAGTAGAGGGAGGGAGTGAGAGAGAGAGAGTTGAGGTTGTAGTACAACTATCAAATGGCATTTACCTGCGGCCGCGGCGCGGCCGCGTGGGAAAACCTTTGATTTCTCTCCCTTCTTCTCACAGTGTAATCAGTGCTTTCCCGCGCCTTATCGCGTTCACACCCAGCAGCCTTATAGCCGCTTATAGCTTGGCACCTCTCTCTGCTTATGCTTTTTATCTTTTCTCCTCCTCCCGTACTGTCTCTGTCTCTGCTGCTGGCTGACCTCTGGTTGCTTCCGGAAAGCAGTAAAATTCTCAGCACGGCCGCCGACCGACACAGCGGTTTCCTGTCCATTTCCCAGCGCGGCAGTCAGTCAGCCAGTTGCGTGTGCATATTTGTGTGTGCGGTTTGAGCCTTCTTTCCCAGGGCCATTGTTACCGGGGCGCGGCGTGGCAGCAGCTCGGCGCTGATTGGTCGACTGGCTGCTACTCTCACGCCCGACTCTGTTTGGCCCCAATTTTGGCCACTTTTCGCACGGCCGCGCTCGCTGCACACAGCATTCATTAACTAACTGTGCGGTTTGGTTTGGTTTGCTACTTGGTTTGTTCGGCCGTTATGAAGGACTTGAAGGTTGAAGTTCCTGAGGTATGTTGCAATTACCGTATTAGGACACTGCCGAATAGTCGGCTTACGTAACGCATAAGTTATTGCCTGATTGAACTTGGGCCTACGGTTCTGTAGTAGCGTACTTTTTTCGATGAGGAAGAATCTGTTAAGACTGGTAAGAAACCTACAGTTATTAATAAAATTGACTAATGAAAACTGTTAATTTTACTCTCAGAATGCGTTTTTATGACTATTTTTATAACCGTTCAAAATTTGATCAGTGTTTTTCAAAATCCTGCGTACGATATTTATATAAGTCAATAAACATAAACAAGCCTTCTCAAAAGTTTTTGCGCCAGAAGGTACGGGTTAGTGACCGTAATCTCTAATGGTTTCGGTTCGGTGTGTGGGGAGGGTGGGCGGGTTGGGTTTATGGCCGGTAACAGAAGCTGGACGGTGGCAGTTTCCCAGGCAGTTTTTGGACGGCTTTTTGGGTTTGAGATTTCATAGCGCGCATTCACACAGTTTAAGAATAGGCTATGAGCGGCGGCCTAGGCTGAGTCCTCTTTGTGCGTTGAGAACTCGATAGTATCCCATGTGTCATTGCGGCCCGCCGACCAGCTTTGGTTGCAGTCAGTAGCTATCTGTCTGTCTGTCACTGCTCGCTCCTCCGTCTTTCTTCTGTCTTGTTTGTTTGCGCTCTCGCTTTTTGGCCGTTTTTGCGTGCCTGTTCGCGGTTCGGTTTCAAATTGCAACTGACGCCACTGGTGCAGGTGTCTGAGAAATGGCTGTCGGTTCGGTTCCTGAGCCGCAGTGACAGTCCGGCGGCAAAGATCTAATCGGTATCGCTGTTCGCGCCGCCCCTCTCTCTCTCTTCTTCTGTCGGTCGGCTTAGAGTAACTTTTGTAACGATGGTCCTGCCGCTGGAAACTAAGCTGAAAGTTGTTGCCAAGGTGGGCTCGCTGGTCAAGAATTTACTATAGCGTGAAATCCGTGACTGACTGTTATCCTTGACCTCTTGGAAGAGCTAAAAATGTGTACAAAATGATCAGTGTTATCCTAAAATGGTCAGTCTGATTTCCAAAGGGAAAATAGACATAATGGGTAGCAAGGTATTATACTGTACGTATGAAAAATATGCCAATCGTTTCAGGAGTGCACCGACGACGGTCAATTCACTCCTACGCGCCCGGAACAACTTCGCCTGGCCACAACGGCTTTCCAGTGGCACAGCAGTTCGCCTTTCTTACTCGCCACCGGCTCACCGTTCTTTTCTCTACCGTCAGTCAGTCTGCCCTACCCTCAGAACGCCAAGACTCCCGCTCTGTCCCCTCTTCTGGTGGCTGGGCCCGCCGGGGGCTCCTCCCTGGCAGCTTTGGCAACGGTACCAACTCCGTTTTGCATGCCTGTGGTGGCAGCAGTGCCGTCCAACGAAGCAGCTCTTAAGTCGAGTGTCAAAGAAGAACCGCGGTCGGCCAACAGTCCCGGCACTCCTGCCGCCGGAAAGATGAATTTTGTTCGCAATGACTCGTCGCCGCCACTCAAGCGCCTCAGACTGACTGCCAACGGACAGTCTACCGAGAACATTGGTGAGTTTGTTTGTTAGAGCGAACAGAAATTTTGAAGCATAGTAGTCTCACGTAATAAAAGCAGCTAATGTTTCCTGTAGACCGTAATAACGCGCCACTTTGCGCTCGAAAACTCGTGGGACACGGCCTTGGCTTTGCGACGGCGGCCGCATAGACAATTAGGGTCGCTTTTTGCTGACCAACCAAAGCCCACCTGTCAAGTGGTCTGTAATCGGTCATGAGAACAGATCGCTGCTGGTGTGAATCATCGGGCGCCTTGCGTCATCGCTTGATGACCCCTGACACTGAGGCCGACAAGTTTCGGTGGGAAACTCCCAGCCTCTGGTTGGTTTGTTTGTCAGCTTGCTCGAGTGGCAGCGGCCATTGTGGCCTCAAATCCAGCTAACAACATCTGCGCGCAATGGTGGGGTCATAGGAGACAGGCAGGCAGTGCATTATTACGTAAGGTCAAAGTGCATCTGAGGTCTTATCCCCCAGCGTCAGCTGGACCGGCTATAGCCGTATATAGTCAGCGGTTAGACCAAACAAGATAAGCACCGCAGCTGTAGTAGGGCGGCCTTAGCCAAACAGCATTGTTAACTGTCCGCTGGGCGGTGTCGCGCCGTGCTAACCGGTGACTACGGTAGTTGGTTTGAATTTCAATAGTAGTTCACGGCTCAATAGCCCTATTTAGCGGCTTTGCGAGCTGTGAGTCGGTCAGTCCAGTCGACGGGCGTCTGAGCGCGATGCTCGGCTGAGTATTAGAAAGTTCGGTACCTCGCCTCCATTACGCGTTCCATTGGAAATCGTGGGAGGCGACCATATGCGCCGCTTTGGAGCGGTCCGATCGAAATTGGTCTGCGCCTGGGAATCCGGCCAGCTGACTGTCGCAAATAAAATCGACCCTGCTCTCGCGTTACCGGTCTCTAAGCTGCCTCAAGTTGGCTCTTGTCCGACCCCCTAACCGATGGATTACCCAGTCTCCCAAGCCCAAGCCAACCACCACTACCCACAAGTGTACGGCTGCGACCCGGCCGCTGCCTACTATTACCAGCACCCCCAGCAACAGTACCCCCACTCCCAGTACGCCCCCATGATGGTCTACCACCAGACGCCCTACCACCAGATCTGCACGCTACCTTGTGTGCCCAGCGGTAGACAGATGCTACTAATCTGCTTAGAACCAAAGATAGAATTCTCTTTCAGACCCGAGCTTTTTCGCCTCCCAGGGCTACGGACCGACATTGCCCTCCACCGCCGAAGGGTTCGGTGCGTCGGCTGCCTCGCAGCAGTTCGGCTCTCCTTACGGACTCAACAACACCAGTCAGCAGTTGGGATACAGCGACCGGCGGCTCACCAAAGAAGCGATGAGCAAGTATCTAAAAGATGGCATGAAGAACGACTGTGTGGTGACCATTTTTCACGCCAAAGTTGCTCAGAAGTCGTACGGAAATGAGAAAAGGTCAGTATATATTTATTGTTAATCATTTTTTGTAAAAACCAACAAAAAGGTTCGTCTCTTTGTCTGAGACGTACACAAATTTGTTCGTAGTTGGTTGCAATCCGGAGGCTGTTCCAGATTCTTCTGTCCACCTCCCTGCGTGTATCTGTTCGGCGACGGCTGGAAGCGGAAGAAGGAGCAGATGGACGAGTTGTACACGCGCTACAAGGCCAGCGTGGCCGGCGCGTCCGATCCGAAAGCGGACAGTCAGGAGAAACTGGAAGATTCGGTGGCCAGCGAGCTGGTGACCTTCATCGGTATCGGCAACAGCGAACAGGAGAAGCAGCAGCTGGATTTCTCCGGCGGCAAGGTGATCGGTCTTGTCTGTCTGTCTGTCTGTCCCTATCTGTGCAGATCATCTCTGCTGATTCTCACGCAAGGGTGTTGCCAAGTGTCGCCTAAATACAGTAGTAGTAATAGTGCGCAAATTTTCCCAAACTTGGAAATAAGGTGTTGTTATTTTGCAGACCTACTGTGCGGCCAAGACGCTCTATATCAGCGATTCGGACAAGCAGAAGTATTTCGAGCTGCAGGTGCAGTTTTTCTACGGCTGCGGCCACATGCTGGGCGTGTACCCGTCGCAGCGCATCAAAGTGATAAGCAAGCCGAGCAAAAAGAAGCAGTCGATGAAGAATACTGACTGTAAATATTTGTGCATCGCCAGCGGAACCAAAGTGGCCCTGTTCAACCGGCTCAGGTCGCAGACCGTCAGCACCCGCTATTTGCACGTCGAAGACGCCAACTTTCACGCCAGCAGCACAAGATGGGGAGCCTTCACAATTCATTTGTGTCAGTTTCTATGCCTTTGTAACAGATTAGTACCAGCTTAGGCTATAGGGTCAAGCTTACGTGGGCCGAGGGAGTGTACCGATTTCGCAAAATGAGGTGGAGAATTTTTTCGGCTAACGACGTGCATAAAATCCCTCCGGCCCACTTTAGACGAACACTAACCTATTCTTTCTCTTCTCTAAATAGATTCGTTTGCCTGAAACTCAGAGAGGCACTGAACGCATACGTGACATGAACACATGATTGATTAGATTAGCATAACAAAGGTGACTACAATTGTTCGTGCTTAAAGCTAGTAATAGTTTGTGTTCGCTCGTCCAAATTTGAACTACACGTGCGTGCGCAAGCGCGCAAACACTAGGTAGAGGGTAATGTTCTATGACCTTGGAAACAAAACAAATTTATCGGTTTAGCCTAACCAGCCATTAGATCTAGAGTTTTTTCTGCCATTGTTAATTGGCTCATATAAGAATTTCAGTGGACGACAGCGAAGAGGAGAGCGAAGAATTTTCAGTCAAAGACGGTTACGTTCATTACGGTGCTACCGTTAAACTGGTGGACAGCGTGACTGGAATGGCCCTGCCTCGATTAGTAAGTGGCCCTTACTCAGACCATTCTGACTAATAAATAAAACCAGCTTATTTTTTTGCAATAAAACCGAAATAGGTAGTAGCGTGTAGAAGTACCTAGTGTTGTTGCAGGTGATTCGTAAGGTGGACAAGCAGATGGTTGTGCTGGACAGCGACGAGCCGGTCAGTCAGTTGCACAAATGCGCCTTCTACATGAAAGACACCGAACGAATGTACCTCTGTCTGGCCGGCGAGAAGATAATTCAGTTCCAGGTTCGGTTTTGGGTTAGGTCGGTCGTGCGAGCGCTTTTCTCATGCTAAAGTGTCTGTTTAATCGCGCATTCCTTTGATCGCGCCGACTAAGCCGCCCCCAATTGGTCGAGCGCTGCCGAGATTGATTATTGGACGCTGCAGTCGCCCCAGACCTACTGACTTGTCTGACCGCACTAATAAAGCGGTGGTGGTGTTGTAGGCGTCGCCCGACCCAAAAGACCAAAACCGCGAGCAGATAAACGACGGCGCCGCCTGGACGATAATCAGCACGGAGAAGGCGGAGTACCGGTTCTTCGAGGCGATGGGACCGGTGAAAATGCCCATCACCCCGGTGCCTTTGGTCGACAGTCTCCTGCTCTCCGGCGGCGGCGAAGTGGCCCGACTCGACCTCACTGGCTCCAATTTTACCCCCAATCTCAGAGTTTGGTTCGCCGATGTAGAGGCCGACACCATCTACAGGTCTGTCTGTTTGTTTGTTTGTTTGTTTGTTTGTGCGACAGACTTGGACTGAATCGTCTCCGGGTTGATTGGAAGAATTAGCATTTCGGCAGTGGGGGCTTGGGAGAGGATGGTAAGTCAAAAAGTCCAATTTGTTTACTAAAATCAAGGTTTTTGCTTATCTTTTTTAAAATGAAGCTATTTTGAGCTCGTTGCTTCTATCTCTGCATAGTGTTTCATATTTTCTGCACAAAATTTTTGCAAAAAATCTGGGCGCTACTGAGGGGCATTCAGGCTCTGTGGTGGTGTGGAACCACAGGATCAGAAGGGGTATCACTACCGTTAATAATTGCCTGACTGAAATAGTCAAATGACTGATTACTTTGTCTGTCTGTCTCTGTCTGTCTGTCTGTCTGTCTGTCTGTCTGTCTGTCTGTCTGTCTGTCTGTCTGTCTGTCTGTCTGTCTGTCATTTAAAAGTCCGGGAATTTTTAAAAAACCAAGGAAAAGTCAAGGAATTTGGTGTCCGGCCACGGAAAAATTTGATAGTAGTACAATAGAATCATCTCGCGCCCAAAGGGCCCTGCCAGAGCTTTACACACCACCCTTTTGAAAATGGGAATTCTTACTTTCCACATCTGCTACCACTTGAAATTTTACCCTCAGAGGAATAGCGTTTAAATGCATTTGTCAGAGCCGATTTTTAAAAAATTTATCACCGTTGTTAGAATTTCGTCACTCTTTTTGGTGAGGGGATTTTTACTTTGGTCAGTGAATTTTGCTCTGAAGAAGCCGTGAATTTTGTACTAACCGTCCGGGCGAAATGCAGGTTCTATTAAAACTGACCGATCGGTGGTTTCAGGACGGAGGAGTTGATGTCGTGCATAGTGCCTGACGTGTCAGCGTTCCACCCTCAGTGGTCGTTCGTGCGGGAGCAGCACGCAGTGCCCATTAGTCTGGTGCGCTCGGACGGCGTCATCTACAGCACTGGAATGACTTTCTACTACACGCCCGAGGTGGGTCCTCAGGCGAAACGGCGCGTCTCCTACGCACACCCGGCCACCTCCAAGACCGAGACTAGAACGCCGGCCAACCTGTTCGACCTGAACCCCTCGCTTAACAGCGACAACAACGCCTCGCCGGCCGTTTAGCTGGTGCTCTGTTTCTTGCCAACACCCACCCACCAGCTGAATGGATAATGGTGGACGCCCTGCTCGGGTGCTCTTTTACTTCTAGTCCTTTTCTTGTTTCTCTGTCTGATGAGACTTCTTCTCCTCCTCCTCCTCCTTCTACTCAATGAATGAACGTGTTTTTCTTTTGGTTTCTCGTTCTATGCCGCTTTTTTCTTTGCTGGGAGACAGACAGGCACCCGATTGAAAAGCAAAAGTCGGCATTTTTACATACCTGTACTATCTGTCTGTACTATTTTGCTACGATCAGCAATTTCTTCTATTCCTGTACAGAGAGAGTGAGAGAGAAAGATACTTAAATGCTGTTTTCTACGTTAAATAGTTGTTTTGAAGTGTTGTTCTGTTTGGTACCATAGTAAAACACTACATCGTTGCACATTAAAAACCATCTACGTACGTATAAAAGTCGGTTGGAAATTCAGAACACAAAGGTCTTGGATAGACAGATTCGCTTTGTATTTATTTACTATTTTGTATCACGGAACAGTACAAATCAGCTGTGTTCTAAGTTTAGTGTAAGTATGTTACCGGGTTTTTCCGTTTAAACCTCTGCAAATAGTAACCCCCCGAAGCGATTATTTGGAAGGCGTTTGCCAGAGAGCAGTTACCATTTCCAAATATAGGCCCATGCACAGCTTTCCAAATTGCCGCCCCTGGGCGTTTATTTAGATTAGAAATGAAGCTGTGAAATATGCCAAAACTAAACAAACGCCAATGTGATCTTTTACGAAATCCTCGGTACAAACTTTTCGATACTGTAGTATGATTTCCTTCTGTTTAATGTTTCTAGTTAATGCCAGTAGCGTACCCACGAAAACGGCCGAAACCATAAAACATGTACCCGAGTCTCACGCTTGGACGCCTGCTAAACTGTATAGGCGAAATCAGAAAATATTAGAAATTCAATTAAACGCCCTTGGCGTATAAAAGAACGTACGTACTAAATTAGGTCAAATTTATCAGAATAGAATGACTTTTTGCTCTACAGGCGAAACTTCAGTACTCTGGCAGCTTTTAATCCACAGAGTAGCTTTGTTTCAATAGTTTTTTACAATTTGCAAACTTGTTTTCGTGAGTTTGTTCGGTTTTTTATCCGTTTCTGTGATGAAAACATTTTGTAAATGCGGTGAGTTACTACAGGTCAGTCATTTGAAATTTCGGTTGGTCCTCCCGACGCATTTAACTAGCTTGAGATCTAGTATGAGATTGTACTACAAGTAGAAAACTAACTGCACTCGGAATGCGTTTTTCAAGCCCAAGTTTTCAAATTTTTTGCCCGCTTGGGAGGTGACCAAACCAGGCGTCTTTAAAACTTCGGCAAGTCGTCCAGTGTGACATCCCTGACTGTCAAAAGATAAATCTGCGCCATGACGGGCGGAAAATGAAATCTCTCGATTTTTTCTTTCTCTTATCGGCGTTTACGTCCGGCTGTATCCGTTCAAGTCAAAGAGCAAGCCGCCCTTTTAATGATACACAACTCGTAAACTTTATGATGAGCTCTAAAGTTTGAGCTCACGCCCTTGCTTGAGGAGCTTTTATCTACTCATAGTTATATTTTCTGAGAGTCGCCATGTTGCCAAAATCAGCAGTCTTCTGCTTCCTGCTGGTGAGATTTACACTTACAGTGCTTGCTTAGATTATGTATGTAGAATGTAGGTATGTATCAAGAATGCATTTTTGGTGTATAGAAGTCTTAAGGACACTTTGAGATGATTATCTGTCAATTTGTCGCGATTATTGGTAGTTCAGTTCGCGACCAATTGAAATGGGGACCAGTACAGTAGTTGCACGGGTGTATCGGGACGAAACATTATACCAGGCTGGAAATTGAACGTAAATTGGATAATAATTCTGCTTGCAGATTGCTTGCTTAGCAATCGTTGATTCAGCTGACGAAGAGACAACAGTGGCTGGCGGACAAGAGGCCACCACAGGTGCAGCAGACCAACCCACTGAGTCTGCAGAAAATGCTACAACTCCTTCGAGTGGGGTCGTTACGACGGAGGCACCTCCTGAGGGTAAAGACTGCATGGACATCTTCGACCAAGGTCACAACACCTCTGAAATACTGGCCAAGATAACGTTTGGAGGAAAAGCGGAACCCACCTTGGTTTATTGTGACCAAGACGCAGATGGTGGAGGATGGACCGTTATTCAAAGGTAACCACACTTTCGATGTGAGGCCATTTTATTATTTGGACGTTCAGACGCGTCGACGGTACTGTAAGTTTCGCGCAAAATTGGACCACCTACACGACAGACGGAATAGGCAGTGCTCAAAATGGAAACTATTGGATAGCTCTGGAGACCGTCAAACAGTACACAGACACGCTCAATAATGCACAGTTGCGTGTAGACTTGTGGGACTGTTTTAAACGACGCTATTACGCCACCTACGAAAGCTTTAAGGTAATTGGAAACCGTCTAAGGCACTTAACAACAGCATACATTGTGCTTGTCTTATACAGTAAATATACATTGTATGGTTTGAAGATCATGCTTACCGTACAAATAAAAGGTTTCGGTCGGGGAAGGTGGTAGAGTAGGGGGTTGCCTGCTAGGTGGGGTTCTAGAGGGCTTTACTCACGGACGTGGTCCAAAATTTGAGAACGCTATAAATGCGTTTTTAGCACGTTTTATGTAATAATAAGGCTGAAAATTACAATTTTTACCGGGCAAATAACATTTTAGAGCTAAAACAAGCATAAAATGACGAAAACGACCAGCGTGTTATTCTGCAAATGAAAAATCAGAAAACTACGCAAATTTTGCTCTCAAAACAGTTTGTAACAGCAAATTTTTTGTAGAATAGAGACCCTTAAATTATGGGCTACATCACTGAAAAAGAATGGAAGCAAAAATTTTTAACCAGAAAGATAATGGCAATTCGTTCATATCGGAACGGACTTTTGTTGCAGTTGTTGGATGAGAATTACACTCTCAGTGTGGCCTTTTCTGAGAACGGCGGAGCGGGCGATGCACTGAACAGCGCCGTATCAGCGCTCAACCAGAATGGCATGCCGTTCACTACCTACGATGAGGATCACGACACCTGCTGTGAATCCGACAATTACAACTGCGCTAAATTCTACGGAGGGTAGGTTCTCAAGAAAACCTCAAGAAAAGTCGATGGACCATAACTTTCGACAAAAGCTTGAAAAAGAATAAGTACCGGTGATTTCCCCTTTAGCACCTTACCCCTTAAATCAAACTGGGATAATACATGGACCCTTGTTCCGCTGTATATCACATCGGCTATTATTTGGCATGTCAAATTTTCAAATTTGTAATATTTGTTTGCCACACGCATACAAAATCTATGCCCTAACATTGTTCCAGTTTATGTCCCTGGAATAAACTGGCAGCAATGTTTTCACCGAGAAAGGGGCCGTGGAAAAATGACATAATCGATTTTTGGCCATTTTTCGACCCCTCCCCCTTTTCATAGGTTGTGATCATTTTCCAAACTCCCCCTCTAAAACCGAAAAAATGACGTCACTTTTTGCCAACCCCCCAATTTCCAAAAATTCCTGCATTAAAATGAGCAAATTTTGCGACAATAGTTCTTAGATTCTTCTGGTTATTCTTCTAAATTCTTCTAGATTTTCCCATATTTAGATACAGTTTGTTTTTAGAAGATTTTTCGTTATTTTTAAGAAAATCAAAGAAAAAATTTCGAAAATCTACTAATTTATCATAATTCAGTGAAAAAACCATCTTCACAAATATTATGAACTACATGTATTGAAAACAGTAAGGCATCCAACCAAGTAAGGTAAATGTAGTACAGGTACAGTAGGTAGGTACACCTTTTTTTGGTGGAGGTAGAAAGAAAAATCATGTCAAAAATAAGAGAAAAGAAAAAATTCTTTACTAAAGGTGTTTAAATAGAGCCCTATGCATAGACCTAGTTCGTATTGACTACCTACTAACTAACTAACTACAAACTAAAAGACTACTAACTACCTGACTTTTGGGTAAAATGAGACTACAAATTAACTCTAACTGTAAACTAAATCCGCTGACTACAAATTGATCACTAACTACATATTTTTTCGTCCCGAGTTTGTAGTCTCATATTTTTTAGAATTTCAAACACGAAAATTTCTAAAATCGCCTGTAAAAATACATGCATTTTTAGCTGTATTTGAACCCAAATTAGCGATTTTTTTGCGATTTTTTAGTGTTTTATTACCCTAAACATAAAACAGTGCCTGACTGTTATATCCTGTGGGGAAAACTAAGCGGAAAACTGCGGTACAAAGCTTTGTGTGCCAATGATACAGCAGACTCATACTTTTGTAGAGGTTGGTGGTTCAATGCCTGTGGTGCTAGTAATCTGAACGGCAAGTATTACGGAGGGTGTTACTACGGTAGTGTATTCAATGACGGAATAACCTGGTGGACCTGGCGACAGCCCTCCTACTCTGCCTTCAAAGTCGAAATGAAAGTTAGAGAGAAACCGGCAACCACTGGTGCCACGCCTCCTGTCAACACAGCCACTTCTACTCCTGAGGGACAACACTCCGCTCAACCTCAACCCGAACAAACTACTAATGCACCTCAACTGTAGTCACTATTTGGTCCTGCCGTAACATACTTGAATACTGCTTTATACAGTAGTCACCTGTTACCTACCTATTTGTATGTGTACGTATGCAAGGAGTTACGGTGTAATAGGTTTTTAATGAATTGTATTTTTTGAACTAGTGTTTGTTACCTTCCAATCGAAGGCATCGTTAATCCTATGCACGTATTTACTTCAGAAATTAATACTAACTAACAGTCCTTGCTTTCTCGACATTTAGGGTACCAGTTGAACTTTATACCTTATTCATTGTACCTGTACCTTTTCTCGTAACCTTGCGATAGCAACCACAAATTTAAACCGCATATATACAACAAACAATGCACTAGCTGATTCCCAAGCTCTGTTTGGGAATCAGCTAGATTTCAGGATAAAAAGGGCGGGAATCCTAGCAAATTCCCAATGAGTCATCTGGGAATTGTATGGGAATCCAGATTCACTGGGGATTTAGCGGTAGTCGCGAAGTACCTCGCGCTAGCTTATTGTCTGATCAGCTTGACGTAAACGTGCACACCTCGTTGTTTTATTAAAAAACATTTTATTATTAATTTTATGTCGCATTTTCGGTGCGACGTATAGCGGCGCGCGCCGCGCTTGCCTCCCAAAAAATAGGCGTTAGGGCATGCGTCGTACTTTGAAAATACCATGTTTAATTTACACGAAAGCTCCATCGAGGCAATATCCTGAGGTACCATGTATGTCGAGAAAACACTAACTGTTATATGTGCGTAACGTAGCATACATACAGTCGGTATTTTTCTTTACTAAACTCCTACGTATCTGCACTTGTTCAGTCGAAATCTTCTGTAAACAACGAATTACAGGCACTGAAGGTAAGAATTTTGCTTGCTCACCAATGCTGCATTTTATTAGGTTCCAGTCGCAACCAAAATAGGCAATAGAGCCCTCGACCCTTGCCCTCTCGCATACCACCCATTCAACTTCTTTACCGCAAGCCTTGAACGCTCGCGCTTCACAAACTTGTAAATTGTGCATAGTTCTGAAGGCACGTGCATGAAAGAAAGGAAGCATTAATTCTAAAACGTACTTGCATTCTTGCGCGTAACTAGCGCCTTCACTAAACTCTCTCGTTATCGCGTTGCTGTAAGTTTGTACACAATGTGCTAGGGTGGAGTTTTCGGCAATCCAATTGTCCAAAATACACTGGAGATTTTGTGCAACTGCTACAATAGAGAAAACAATTTGTAGATTCCAGAGAAATTCAGTCGGGGATTTCTCGTGCAGTATGTAACAGGTTAAACCTCGATACTATATAAGATACCGGTACCATCCCTGATTGCCAAGTCACGAAACTTACTAAAATAGGAAGCTGAACTGCAGGTAAACCGTTGACCCTTGAATAATGCTTCATACGCAAAAGCCGCGCCAGGTTGGTGACCCATATTTTCGATCATATTGAAATGGTCCACACACGCCTCAAACTGTTGCGCTCCCAAACTTGAGTAGAAAGTTCTGTGTGCTCTGCAAATAATCAGTGAAAGCGTAGCAAACGTCTTGTTTAACAGTGAATTCGTAGCACTTGCAAATTCGTTCAAATCCGGCAACCTTCTCGGTGAATAAGATTTGATGCTCCCGCTGCTCAAATTCTGCAGGAGACCGTGGAGCTTCGCCAATGCCTGAATTGGCGTAAAATTTGTTCAACTCTTCTTCGAATTTCGTCTTGTCGCATGATACGCCTCCACTCTTGAAAGAACTCTTGCGATTGGCGATGATCGACCAGTCAAAAGGTGCGTAGAAGGCGCGAGCCTGTGAAACCAAGAAGAAGAACAAAAGAAATACAGCTGAAACAGTCGGTAGATGCAGTTGAAGAAGTAGCCTTTTATCGAAATCACGTACATTTCATATCTTGAAGATTTAAATAAAAGTACACTATCCTCTAGCCAAAGCTACTAACTATGGCACTAAAACTACATACGTTGATAAAACGCAACACCGCCTTATCTGTAGCGTAATAAAATCGCTAACTGTCTGCCTGCTGTGTAGCACCATCTTAATTCATCGAAATAACCGAAAAAGCAAAAACAACATTTGTTATTTCATTGCTGTCAGTCAGTCAGTCAGTCAGTCAGTCAGTCAGTCAGTCAGTCAGTCAGTCAGTCAGTCAGTCAGTCAGTCAGTCAGTCAGTCAGTCAGTCAGTCAGTCAGTCAGTCAGTCAGTCAGTCAGTCAGTCAGTCAGTCAGTCAGTCAGTCAGTCAGTCAGTCAGTCAGTCAGTCAGTCAGTCAGTCAGTCTTATCGGACCCGCGGTTACGAGTAGCTGTTAATTTCTAGTACAGTATAGCCGTACCTGTTGGCTAACAGAATAACTCTGCTACAATCCGCTGATTTTGTCAACAAGGCTCTACATTTTGGAAACTGCACTGCTGTATGTATACTGCACGTTTGAGGTAATTGTGTACGGTACTGCAGCCAGCACGTCTTTACTACGAACTGTAACAGTTTGTAAGCACAGCATAAAATTTGAAACAAGACACTCTGATTAGATCTTGAAGTAAATATCGAATAAAAGTACTATGTACTAGAGTCATAAAAGCTCTACAGTATCATAACTACGATCTTCAGCAGCATAAGCAAAAGCACCAATCACAGTCCACCAAGACACACGTATTTCCAGTTGGTGAATTCTTCGAGACCATGATGCGCACCCTCTCTACCCATTCCCGATTCCTTGACCCCACCAAACGAAGCCTCGGCGCACGAAATCAATCCTTCGTTCACGCCTACCATACCCACTTGTAGTTTTCTGGCCACGCGAAATATCTGTGAGATGTCTTGCGAATAAAAGTAGCCTGCAACTAATATTACGTACGTACTATTAGATCGGTTACTATTTTACCTGCAAGCCCCATTCTCGTATTGTTGGCCAACTGAACAGCTTCGTCTTCGTTATCGAATCTGAAATCAGTTGCACATTCAAACGATAAATTTGGAGATCAGAGAGAGTGAGAGACAAAAGAACTTACCGTACAACAGAAGCTACCGGGCCAAACTGTTCTGTCTGATTGATTTGCATATCAGGAGTGACGTCCCTGACTAGAGTCGGTTGGTAGAAAGTGAGCCCAAGTGAATGCGGCTTGCCCCCGGTCACTACCGTCGCTCCCTTGGCCATTGCGTCCCGTACCAGCGACTCCACCTGAACTCTAGTTTAGTTAAAAGAACACAACCAATGAGTTTGTCATGAAATTGTTGTGTTCGCCAGTTTTTGCCCAACCACCCCCGAACACCAGACCAACACAACACGAACACAAAAATCGACCATAGGAACACCCAACGAACACCACACCGAACGCCTCCACAAATTAGAGACATTTTAGGAACACTTTAGGGACGCCACACAAACACCGTCACACCTGCTCTCCATCAGTTTCCGCATACGTAGAGTATAATGAGAACGCTCTGAAACAAACCATGTCAGCGCTTCATAAAGAAGTGTCCCTGAAGTGTCTATAAAGTGCCTTTAAAGTCTCCCTAAAGTGTACCTAACGTGTTCCTAAAATGTCTCTAAGGTGTTCGGGAGGTGTTCGGGGGTGTTGTTCGCTGTTCGGGGTGATGTTCGGGCGCTGTTCGCGAACAACTTAACTATGGGCTCAGTGTTCGCCTTGGTAGGTGATCGCGTTCACGGGCCTCCGAACACAAATTGTGTTCGCCTCAAGAGTAAATTCGAACGGGTGAAGGAGCTTTTTATTTAAAAAGCGACGGTTGCCACGGTTTACTCATTTGGCGATTACCGGCCTCGTTTCCCTACCTGATTACAGCTGATTAGATGTGCACTGTCAGTGGTACAGTACCTACCTTCTCAACAGCCTTCTCATTAATCAGAGGTCCTTGTGTGATTCCGGGCTCTGAACCGTCACCAACTTTTAGTTGTTGGTCTATGGCTGCTCTGAACGTCTCTATGAACTTGTCGTACACACCCGACTGCACGAAGAATCTATTGGCGCACACACAGGTTTGGCCCGAGCAGCGAAACTTGCTTATCATTGCGCCTGAAATTTCTACTAAATTAACTAAAATTTGAATCTGTCTAAAGATTTACACACATACAGTACGTTCGATGAATAAAGGACAAAATAAAGGGAATAAAGTCTACCCTGAACAGCTCTGTCAATATCAGCCGAGTTGAAGACAATGAAGGGTGCATTGCCGCCCAGCTCCAGTCCCAATCTCTTAACCGTGTCAGCCGACTGGTGCAACAAAATCTGAACAGCACTGCCAAAACTTACGTACAGTATGTACGGTGCCGAGTCAACAGAAAATACCTTTCCAACTTCAGTGCTGCCAGTAAAGGACAGCACATTGACGTCGGGGGACTTGCACAGAACCTGACCCACGGCCGACGTCTTGTGTCGGTTGCAAGTGACCACGTTGAACACGCCATTCGGTAAGCCAGCCTCCTTGCCCAACTGCAAACAACTTACAGTGATTGTTGGCCTTAAAAAGACCGTCAGGACTTTTCCGATTTTTCCGAATAAGTTCAAATGGTCGGTATTCTGTCAATTTTCAACCGAACAAAGAGATTTTTTTTAAAGTTTCTTTTGGCTAAGTTCTAGCCTGCTAGCCTGATGTGGTCCTGAGTTATCCCCTTCTGAAATATACTGGACCGGATTCAGACTGTGAACATGCAGCTCACGAATCCTTAATCGAATCTTTCCCAAATTTTGCAGGTTTACCGAGCTTTATATGGATGTTAAGTCCTCAAGAGGTCAGCTTATTAGCAAAACCGGTTAAAATTTGGCGCATTTTTACTTGAACAAAACAATGAACACCTAAATTAGGCCATACAGCCGTGCTTCATGTTCAGAGGGCAGAACACTTATTTTTCATAAGCTAATTTTTCACCTTGACTGAAAGTAATAATTTGCCAGATATTAACCGGTTGTGCTAGAAAGAAAGCAAACTTTTTCTGGGTTTTAAGCCCACGTACGTAGGTTGGTTGCGACAAAATTTGGAACAGATCCGATCTGAGATATTTACATACGTCCAAAATTGACATCTAAATATTCGTGTCAGTTCATTTCGGATAGGGCGCATAACTCGTACCTACAAATGGCTACCAAGCTAGGACTTGGCCAAACAAACTATTAGTATTAACAAATAATAATAATCGTGCCAAAAATCTTTTTATTCGGTTGAAAATTGACGGAATGACGGTCATTTGAACTTATTCGGAAAAATCGAAAAAGGCTAGGCGGCCTTTTTTATGGCCAACACTGTATAAACGTACAGTAGGACAGTCACAGAAAAACTCTTTAGTTTTAGCCGAACCCAAAGCCTAAGCACAGGCCTGAATATAAGCTATGATATAGGACTGGGGTAGTGCGGTGCGGTCACCTTAGCCAGAGCCAGAGCAGAGAGCGGCGTGTCCTCAGCAGGCTTCACCACACAAGTGCACCCAGCCGCTAGAGCTGCGCCCGCTTTCCGAGTGATCATGGCGTTTGGGAAATTCCACTGCAACCGATGCACAGTGTTACAGAGACTCATACGCAATATGTAATAACCGGTGTAATAAGAGCGGCCACTCCTGCTGGCTCCCGGTAATGGAAATGCTGTCGGCCTGGTGCCATTGGTTGCACAATTTCGCCGTAGATTCGTCTGGCCTCGGCCGAAAACCAATCAAAAAAGCTACTTCCGTAGGTGATCTCACCCGCCGCCTCAGCTAAAGGCTTGCCCTGAAAATTGGGTTCAACTCACTAATGACCTATTACCCTTGTGAGGTGGCGGTGGATGCCTTTTGTAACAGCCGAAATGAAATAAGTTTCAAAACATAAACGTATCAAATATACGAAGAGATGCAATAAAAGTGTAACAGAGTAGTGAATTTTTGGGTAACATACTGGCAGTGACTAAAGGTTTTGTAACAGTTTCCAAGCTGTTACCTTTTTGCAACATGCTACAGTTTCAGTATTTTCTTTTTCGTAATGAAATAAGTTAGCAGACGTAACACTCAAAATTGTTTGTGGTAACATGTTACAGCCAAGTGTAATTTGGCAATTGCCCCCGCACACTGAGAGAGTAATAAAAATGGCACTGCGGTTGCTACATTTAACATGAGTCTGTACATGAGTATTTTATGACACGAACAAGCCCATAAATATAGGTTTTCCTTCAGCGTCACTTGACCATTTAACAAAGCGACACTTTACAGAAAGAAAACCCAAAAAAGACACGTACAAAACACAGAATTCACAAGATTAAGCAGAATTGACATGATTAATTAAGGTCGCAAGAAGATTCGTTGCCTATAAAAGACTAAAAAGTAAGAATTTCATTGTTCGGGTTGCTCGAGATCTTGTTCGCCTTCGTCCAAATAATCTTCTTCGTCTTCTTCGGCAGTTGCCTCCTGAAATATACATAAATGAAATTGTTTGGAATATCATTAGAACTGTTAGGAAAAGACAGCACCTGATACTGCTGATACTCAGAGACCAAGTCGTTCATGTTGGACTCAGCCTCTGTAAATTCCATTTCGTCCATTCCCTCTCCGGTGAACCAATGCAGAAAGGCCTTCCGCCGGAACATGGCTAAACTTTCCAAATCACTGCCTTACACTATTTTTTGTTCGCATGTATCCAATCCAAACGCTCTTCCAAAAGCACTAGCGTCAACAGGTCAAAAGCTCTGAGAAAGGTATTTGAATCCAGAACTAACCAGTAAACTGTTCAGAGATGCGTTTGAATAATTCCTGAATTGCAGTGTTGTTGCCGATAAAGGCAGCACTCATTTTCAGTCCCAGTGGAGGCACGTTGCAGACTGCCGTTTTGACGTTGTTCGGAATCCATTCGACGAAGTAGGAACTGTTCTTCGTCTGAACTGTGCTCATGTGCTCTTCCACTTCCTTCATAGACAGGTGACCTACAACTTCATTCTACTCTACTTCTCTCTGTACTTTATGCTACGTACAAATAAACTTTCGTGATAAACGTAATAAATAAAATAAATGGAACGTAATAAAACTTTAAATAATAACAATTCTTAAGAAATACGTTTGAATTTGTTATAGAAGTGTTACTAAAATGTAACTTGTTACACTTGTTTTGTAAGAACTATTCGGAAAGTTTTTCTATTTGTCGCTCGATTACAACCTTTCCAATTTCAAGATGCAAACTTTTTATAAAATGTTATAGATTTGTAATATGTAATAAATTTGTTACCGCTATGAAACATGAAACAAGTTACGAATTTAACACTAAAATTTCCATCTGTTGGTGTTGACACAAAACGTGTAAACGGCTCCAATCAGTTCAAGAAGATTGCACATGTTACAGAAAAAATGCTACAAAAAATGTAATTTGTTCTATTTGTCTTGTAAGAACAAAAATTTGATTTTTTACGAATTGTCACTATATTCCAAAACGTTTCCAAAATGTTACAATAACATGTAACAAGTTTGTTAACTCATTGCATCGATACAACTACGTATGTAGTAAAACAACAAAAAAAGTAGTCAAGGGCAGTTTAAATAAACAAACCTCTAAAAATGGCAGCAGCAGTGAGGTATCGTCCGTGTCTGGGGTCGCAAGCAGCCATCATATTTTTGCTGTCGAACATCTAAAAGAGCGCAATTGACAGACGTGCTGGTTGGTGTGTTGTGAGCGAAGGAAACGCACTTGCTGCGTTAGCTCAGCCACAGTGGAGGCCTGGTACCCCTTGCTGGCACGCGAAGTGAGAGGCGCGAAGCCGGGCATAAAAAAGTGCAATCTAGAATCAGATCTGCTCTGCCGCTCTGTGGCGCAGAGAAAAAACAGCATTCAGACGCACCTAGGAAACGGCACCATGTTGACGGCCAGCTTCCGCAAATCTGCATTCAGCTGACCGGGAAATCGGAGACACGTGGTTACTCCCGACATCGTCTGAGACACTGAAACAGTTCTCTCTCATCCTTCTGCTCTGTTCAACATTCATGCGCATGACCGGCAGCTCATAGTGGCACAGCCAGACCACCGTCAGTAGCTGGAGACCTCCTAACCACTCCTGCATACATGGGGGGGAGGGGGTACCCCTCCCCCTCGGCCGGCCATACCCCCCCTCGGCCGTCCATACCACCCCCTCGGCCTTCCACCCCCCTCCCGGAGGGAGAAAATTTCGCTTATTTAAGGCAAAATAGGCGTTTTTTGGCCTTTTTTCGGGGGGGGCCCCCCCCCCTATCACCCCCCACCCCCCTCCGGATTTTTCCGGCCCATGTATGCACTCCTGGCGGCGTTTATTTTTATTTTTGTCCCCTTCTACACGGACGGTTTAGTTAGGAGCGTACTTACTACATTACCATACATGTAACCGGTCATCCGCCGAGGGGGGGAGGGGGGGGGGGGGGGGGGTCGGGCGCGGGCCGGGGGGGGGTCTGAGCCAAAATTTTGGGGGAGGGGGGTGGGCACTAAAAAACGCTCAAAAATCGAAAAAAATCGCAATTTTTTGGCTAAAAATTGCCAAAAATCGCTAATTTGGACTGAAATACAGCTAAAAAGTGCTGTTTTGCAGGCGATTTTGGCAATTTTTGTGTGTGAAATTGTAAAAAATTGCTCGAAAATTTACTTGCCAGAAAAATCGGAGGGGGGGGTCGGTGAAATCGTCTCGGGGGGGGGGGGGGGGGGGCCTAAGTCGGGTGGGGGGCAGACCCCCAGACCCCCCTGTTACATGTATGTACATTACATACACAGTTAGGCAGATAAGTGGGGACTTCCGCATAGTGGAGGGGGAAGTAAGGCAGGCTTGGTTTGCTCTGTAAGTCAAAGCCGCTCTACTCTTTCGCCTAACCATTCATACTCACTCTTCCTTCCAAAATCTTCACTCTTTATTATTATCTTCCTCATAGCTCAGGATCTGATCAAAACCATTGGGGACCTACCTTCCGGTGTGCAGTCACCTTCTGCATAAACTGTGCCAGCAACCTCGTCAGGGTCGCTAAAGACCCTTTCAACATTCACATTATTTATGTATGGTTTAGAGAGCTGAAGATCTTGTGGCTGCACTTGCTTTATCTATCACTTCCTGAGTGTGTGAGCCCTTTACCCCTACCTACTGTAATTTTCTCTTACACCTCCATGATGATATCTTCTGCATATTCTCAGCTGCCAAGTGTTGCACCCTTTGTTGCTGGGCTGCCGAGCTGCACTATCCACACCAGCCAATGGTTATTGATGCGGCTTTTCTCCCAGCCATTCGCTGGCCTGAGGTTCACTCCCTCTCTATAACACTTTTCAGCCCCGATTCTCAGTGTCCAACACTCTAATTGTGTCTGGTTCCATGCCTCAAGTAAGTTTCACCTCCGATGCTACTCCTCTTTCTCCAGTCAGTTGAGACCACAGGGAATATCAGATGGACAAGCCCTCGTTGCAAACCACTTTACATCTCCTTCCTATTTCTTCCCCATCCTCTACTAACTTCTTTCCCTTATCAAGATGTGTCAAACATCTTATCGTAGGTAACGCCCCACTCTGCCATACAAAAAGGTGCGTCTGTTGGCATAAAATACACAGTTAGGTAGTTAAGGGCATATTATTGTGTCGGTACCATAGAAGAAGAAAAGCGGTAAAGAAGCATAAAATACTTCAGATTTTACAAGTACACTTGGAGATTTGTTCGGTACTTAGAGTAGTGAGCGACTTACCCAGATGGTTGAGCTCAGAGTAGTTGGGCGACTGGAGTTTGAGCGTGTTCATACAAATACTGTACAGAGCTTCATTATCAATGCAGAACGTTTCGTCTGTGTTTTCTACCAGTTGGTGTACTGACAACGTTGCATTGTAAGGTTCCACAACAACCTCGCTAACCTACAACGCTAGCGTAATCAACGATAGATAATCAGAGATTTTTATTTTTAATGTCTTCTTACCTTGGGGGACGGAACAACGCTAAAAGTGGCCATAATTCTGTCGGGAAATTCTTCATAAATTTTGCTAATCAAAAGAGTGCCTAGACCCGATCCGGTACCTCCTCCTAGCGAGTGACAGAGCTGAAAGACTTCTTTTATGCCGTTATTAAAACGAACACCGCACAAAAAAGTACCTGGAATCCCTGTAAACAATCGCAAGTCTCAGATTCTTTGCGAATAACATCTGTAATCTGATCGACTAGTTCAGCTCCCTCAGTGTAGTGTCCTTTGGCCCAATTGTTTCCGGCACCGCTTTGACCTGAAAAACGGACAAACAGACAGATTTTGCAGTTTTCTTACACAACCATCACAATTACCAAAGACACAGTTGTCAGGTCGATAAAGGGCTCCATAAGGGCCGGCGCGAACAACATCGATAGTGCCGGGTTCGAGATCAACCAGAACCGCTCTTGGAACGTAACGGCCCCCTAGAATATATTCCGTGCAATTTTATTACTTTCCTTACTACAGCATCTTTTATTCATGAACTACACAGTCTGTTGGGTACGGCCGTTTCGGGCTGAAGCATGAAGAGAAAATCTATGAGAATAGCCGTTAGAATATGTACAGAAATGATTGGTATTTCCCTCACACTGCGACTGTTTTCAAAGTTTTCTCGACCTACATATACACCGGGTTTGTTCACAATTCGGCACACCTTTGCAAAATGTTGCGTAGGCCACTCAGTGCAGATGTTGACTTTGTACTGTACATTACACTTTGCAAATGTCAGTGTAAACACTACATCGGTCTTCCTCATAAAAAGTGCTTGCCTGCTGTTGCTTTTACATAAATCTGTTACGCAAACGTACTATAGAAGATCAAAAAACAGATTTTGTATGAAAACACTATTGAAGCTTACAGATGCTTGTTTATTATAGCTGCTACAGCACTGCAGCATGTTGTATGTACATAGTTTAAGGTTGGCAGACTCGTTTCCAGCGGCGGTAGGAAGAAATTAGAAAAACCAACAGATTTTAACTTCACTCTCAGAATATCTTGAATGTGTTTAAAGGTAACTTTTTCAAACTAGTTTCAGATCTCTTCAAAAATACACCACCCACCCATTTGAAACTACTGCTTAGTAATAATTATACCTCCGCCAAAGAGCAATTGGTCTGTAAACAAAAGTGACTAACCTTGCGCTTCGTCATAATAGACATTCAATCTTTCCAGCTGCAAATTAGCCAGATGGGAGTCTTCTTCGGGGGGCTTATAGAATCCTTCTTGGTCTATTCCATGTTCTTGACAAATTACCTCCCAGAACTAAAATCAGTGCCGACCTACTAACTCGTCAATCAGAAATGGTGAACAAAAAATACAGAACGTACCTTGGCACCGATCTGATTGCCGCACTGTCCCACTTGCACGTGCACGATTTCTCGCATAGTTTCGGTCAGAAGCCACCACAGCACCGATACACAGTGTGTCGCCGGTTCGTTCTATTAGCCGGGCGGCGGCGGCGTCGGCCGTTGTAAAGCTTCAGAGAGCTTATCGCGCAGTCAGCTAGCACTATGCAGCTTAAACACTGCACACACTGCTACACACTTATCGCTCGGCGCACTTGACACATCATTTTCAATTTTCACAGACTCCAACACACACAACCGCAGTGCCACAGACCGAATGTTTGAGCGGAAAGCCACTAACCTGTTCCTCTGTGAGCAACCGAGCCAGATCTTCCTTGTGCTTCACCAGAAGTTCGTACCATTTGTACAAAACTGCACTGCGCTCTCTAGCTGTCATTTCGAGTCCCCATTTTTGGAACGAACTCTGAGCTGCTGAGATAGCTGCTTCAGTGTCCCTTTCGTCGCAATTGGCTACTGTAGCTATTACCTGAACAGAACTACTGTACGTACACTACAAGTAGATACGGTGTCCGAGATAAAGGTCAAGCTGTTAATTGTTAAAAAAACTGCCTTTAGTCGAACACTAATCTCTTTGTTCGCTTATTCTCTAAATAGATAGTAAGCGACTATTTCATTTGAATTGAATTTTAAATAGAAACTAAATCCTTTACATATTGTAACAATAGTATGCAATTACATTTCCGTTAGCAGGATTTGTCACTTCGAAAGTTTCGCCACATTGAGCCGGCACGAACTTTCCATCAATAAAGGTACAGTTAGAATCGAAAAACTGCGAATGCACCATTCTGACGAGCCAGGAAGGACTTATGCGGTTAGCAGAAAGAAACACACCGGCCACTTTGTGTCCTGCTAGCATCTTTGTTGATAAACTGCCAGACACTACACACGATAAAGCAAGAACTAATGCATAGACAAGAACAAAAACGAATAGTAGGCATAGGCTGGCGACAACCAAACGGACGAAAATTGATCTTAGATAAAGGGCTTTATTGCAGTAAAACCATCACAGTCTATTCGTAAAATATCACAGCTTATAACACAGTAAGAGTGTTGAAAGTTATTCGGTAGGAACTGTAGAGTTAAACTCGAACGAGTTTTTGGCCATTTGCATGTGAAAATAGACGGCACTGAACTGAGCGATATCGTCCGGTTTAGCCATTAAAATGCATTGCAAATAATCGGTCAATAGTTGGTTGAATTCCGGATGGTCGTTCAGGTAGTTCTGACACTCCTCACTCACTTTGGCCTGCAAAAAATCAAATCAAATCAAATCACTCTATTCAATGATCAGACAGCGAAATCAAACAGTGGCATACCCAGGATTTTGCAAGAGGAGTGTAAAATTTTGAAGATGCCCCGTTTGGGCCGCTGCCCAACAAAGGCGCGAAAATTTCGCAAAATTAGCCTTCAAAGCATTCTGAGCTTAAAATTGACAGAAATTACAAGTTTTAGTAGTTTAAAGTGGCCTGGTTGGGTTTCTGCCCGACCAGGGCAAGAAAAATTTAGTCTTCGAAAACGCATTTAAAAGGTATTCTGAGCATAAAATAGACAGTTTCAGTACATAATTAATTCATTTCTCTTATTTTTGTCTAATTTTTCCTCCCTACCTCCACCGCAAAGGTGGTGTACACACCCTACACCCCCTGAGTACGCAAATGAAATCAAATCAAAAGCGAAAACACAATCGGCCAATCAGCACCAAGCGTCCTAAGAAACAACCAATCGCTCACAACAGAATAGTAGACAATCAAAACCAACCAAACGCTGACGACTAGACCGACCGAGACAATAAATTATTAACCAGCCAACCTTGAGATCTTCAAACTTCTTCTGCATTTGACCGACTGTACTGGCTTCAAGTGGGATGGCGCCCAACTTGGCACTTTCTGACTGAATTTTGGACTCAATTTCCGGTCGCACAAATGGACTTAATGACTCGTCAGCCACTTTGGTAGCTGAAATAGTTTCGATGCTTTCCGACAAATAAACCAGCAGGGCCCTCGAATTTCGGAAATTTCCATACACGTGGTAAATTTTAGCTTTTGGCAGAAATTAAAGAAAATCCTATAGAAAGCAAACTAGTTTTCCTATAAAAAAATAGTAGTATTTTGTCTCAGAGATTTCTATAAATTTCCAAAATATCTAGAGGCCTAATACCAAGCAAACGACGTTGAGGACTAAAAATCTCTGCTACTTCCGCACTTGCCGACGACGACGACGATGACCTGCTACTGTCGGCCGGCTCAACATCTCCAGTTCTTTCAGCTTTCACTTCAGAATCGGAAAAGTCGATCAGCCTTTCTTCGGCTGACTCTCTAGGAGTGGCCAGTTGCAGGTTGTTGGCGTTGGGCAGGGGCGGTGAGCGAATTCTGCTCAACTCCTCTTCTCTGGCCGTCGGCGGCTCCTCAATCTCCTCGATCGTAATGCCGTCCGACTTCGGCGCAGGCAACGGAGAGACGGCGCGCGAGAGAATTTGGAAGAGACCGCCGAGACTGCTGTCCAGGTCGTCCCACTCGAACCAGATCGCCTTGTAATTCTTGCTCTCCTCGTCTTCCGCCATTTGTTCCTGATCCTCGGTTATCGGCTCAAGAGGCTCTGGCTGAAACAAACAGAACAATCATTTCGAAAAGACCTTTTTATGTATTCGTCTAATACATCAGTCACTACCCTAGTGGCACCATAAATGGTGCCTGTACCATAAACGACATTAAGTGCCTGACTGTACATGGGCCAGGGGCTTACACCCTAGTCGGCCGATACTAGGCCCTGAAATAATAGTATACCTCCTAGTGTTTATTTTTGGAAAATTTGGGACTTGGTTAGGCACCAGCAGACAAAGGCTAACATTTCGGCTGAGAGGGTCGTAAATTTTACAATCCTGGGAGGGGCTGAGGGATGATAAGCCAAAAAATCCGATTATTTAGTAAAAACAAGGTTTGTTGGCTTATTTTTCGTTAAAATACAATGTAGGTTAAAATAAGCTTTCTGATCGGCACCCACTTTTCGCACAATTTTCCGATCTCTCACAGTCTCCACTCAAATGATAAAACTTATAGAACTTAAATGCAGTTTTTGCCGCTGATTACGAAAATGACATCTGTTTTTCAATGTGACCGCTCCTGAGCTGCTTATGTAGTTCCTATTCCCTGGTACTCAGACAATAAGTTATCTGTCAAATCCGGGCATAGCGTGTTATCTATCTGGTGCAGTTTTCTCCGCTGATTCAGAATATTATCGTATTTTTGCTGTATGACCGCTTAGACGCAGGTTATGGACCCCTGAACTTTCATTGAGAAACATCCTGTCACAAGCCGTAGTCCTCAAATAAATGTTCAACATTTATGCATTTCTGAAGGGAACCTTTTGTAAATCAATAGTGTACCCGACCTATTTTGACCCGCTGAGTTCAAAAGTGGCCTTTGTTTTAGTCTGTAGGCTCCGTTTTTGAGATACATGAATATTAGGGTAAATTTTATCTACACAGAAATATCTCAAAATTGAAATCAGTAGAGAAAAACAAAGGTCATATTTGAACTCAGTAGGTCAAAGTCGGATACACTATTAGCTGACAAAACATTCTATCTATTCTTCAGAAATGCATGAATGCTGGCATAATTCTTTACGGGAAGAAACTTGCCCCACCGAGTGGATGAGCGCACAGCATGCGCACACTGGCTTTGCGGCCTAAACCACCACACCAACTGTGCCGGCAGGGGGTTACCCCTAGCTAGAACGGCCAACCCACGTCACCCCAAGATACATGGGCCGGGGGGTGTGGGGGCATACCCCTCCCCCTCGCCAGCCAATACCCCCCGGCAGGCCATACCGCCCTCCCCCGAGGGAGAAAATTTTCGCTAATTAAGGCAAAATAGGCGTTTATTGGCCTTTTTTCGTTGACCCCCCGAGGTCACCATACATTTTTCCGGCCCATGTATGATAGGGACCCCTCCCGTGACCCCAAAAACACAAGTATTGGTAGCAGCTCCAGTCCAGTACTAACAAATTGTGTCAGAAGTCACTAATTTTTAGCTTGAAATCTGCTTAAAATGCCTTTGGAAACCGAATTTTGCGTTTCCACTGCTGATATTTAAGTGAAATCGGTGTTTTTAGAAGCCATTTTGTCATTTTTTGCTTGTTTTTAGCTCTAAAACGCTATTTGGCAGGTTAAAATAGCGATTTTTAGCCTCCTAACTGAAAAAACCGAGCAAAAAACGCAATTCCAGGCGTTTTGCAGCTTTTTTAACATGCATTTTGCGAGAAAGTCAACTTAGGATGTTCAAGCAACTTTTTTTCGCGGATTCGGCTGGTATCCAAATATGTTAAAATAGATGTCAAACGAACACCAACGGTGCATGTTCGAACACCAGCGACCCCCTAGAACCGGAGCTGTACCCCCCCAAAGTTGGGTCGGTAGCCCCTTTTCGGCCATTTTCTCGACATTTACACAAATGATCACCATTCACTCGTTTCTCAAGAGTCAGAACAGGCGTGCACTTGGTTGGATAGCCCTGACAGTTGCCTTTCAGACGCTGCACACAGCGATTCCGGAACGTAACCGGTTAGCGAGATATTCTCCGAAAACTACGAAATTTAGCGAAATTCCGACTCGATTTTTTTCCAAAAAATCGCTGTAACTTCTGCCATATATGCGGGGGCAAGCTGATTTTCGCTAAAAAGATAAAACACAAAATGCCAAACAAAATTAACCTATTTCGGAGGCAAATTTTTGGGGGTAGGGGGGGGTGTTTTGCAATTTGAAGCCAGTCAAAAATATTTTTTTTGCTCAGAATAAAAAACAAACACACAATTCTGGTGCAGTTTCTCCCGCTGATTACGAATATGAACTCGGTTTGGCTGGATTCCTTTTGGTTCGGGAGAAATTTGCATCCAAATCTTCGAGTGGCTGTATTTCTAAAGTGGCACTGCTCATTAGCATGAGCAAGAACCATGCTGGAAAGCAGTTTTTCTTATGTAGTTTTTGATGCTGAATCCGAAGATAATCATATTTTTTATCTACGTTGAGCAGTTCTGAAGATATGGGCATTTTGAGAATTTGCGAACAAAACCGTTGCAGTTGGTATGCAACGGTGGTTTGAAATGTTACTCAGTTCTGTCATATGCTAGATACGGAGCCATGGAATTAGCATCACCTAATGCAGTTTTTGCTGCTGATTATGAAAATTACCTCTATTTTTCAATCGGATGGCTTCTCAGTGAGTTACTTAGGCCTGGTGCACTGTCATCCACATTGTAAGAAATTTATCAAACAGGTGCGTGAAATAGCAACTGTTATATGCAGTTTTCTTCGCTGATTCAGAATATTACCTTATGTTTGCGCTACAATGACCTGGTCAGGAGCTATAGACCTCTAAAGTTACTTCATTATCCATGCTTTCAGGAGTGGTAATCTGGAAATAGATAGTCTGTGCTTTGGCACTTGTGAAGTGAATTATCTATCAGAAAATAGTGTATCCGAACTATTTTCGACCGCTGATGTATAAAATGACCTTACTTCTGCTCTACAAGCCTTTCATTTTAAGGTTCTGTCATATTCTTGTGAAAGAAGTGCAGAAAGTTGTATCTTAAAATCAATAGCTTGTAGAGCAGAAATAAGGTCATTTTTGAAACCAGCGGTTCAAAATAGGTCGGATACACTATTTTTGATAGATAATTCGCTTCACAAGTGCCAAAGCGCAGACTATCTATTTCCAGATTACCACTCCTGAAAGCATGGATATTGAAGTAACTTTAGAGGTCTATAACTCATGACAAGGTCATTGTAGCGCAAAAATAAGGTCATGTTCTGAATCAGCGAAGAAACCTGCATATAACAGTTGTTATTTTACGCACCTGTTTGATAAATTTCTTATAATGTGGATGACAGGGCACCAGGCCTAAGTAACTCACTCAGAAGCCGTCAGATTGAAAAATAGAGGTAATTTTCATAATCAGCGGCAAAAACTGCATTAGGTGATGCTAAGTCCATGGCTCCGTATCTAGCATATGACAGAATTGAGTAACATTTCAAACCACCATTGCATACCAACTGCAACGGTTTTGTTCGCAAATTCTCAAAATGCCCATATCTTCAGAACTGCTCAACGTAGATAAAAAATATGACTATCTTCAGAATCAGCATCAAAAACTACATAAGAAAAACTGCTTTCTGGCATGGTTCTTGCTCATGCTAATGAGCAGTGCCACTTTAGAAATACAGCCACTCGAAGATTTGGATGCAAATTTCTCCCGAACCAAAAGGAATCCAGCCAAACCGAGTTCATATTCGTAATCAGCGGCAGAAACTGCACCAGAATTGTGTGTTTGTTTTTTATTCTGAGCAAAAAAATATTTTTTGACTGGCTTCAAATTGCAAAACACCCCCCCTACCCCCAAAATTTGCCTCCGAAATAGGTTAATTTTGTTTGGCATTTTGCGTTTTATCCTTTTAGCAAAAATCAGCTTGACCCCGCATATATGGCAGAAGTTACAGCGATTTTTTGGAAAAAAATCGAGTCGGAATTTCGCTAAATTTCGTAGTTTTCGGAGAATATCTCGCTAACCGGGTACGTTGCGGAAGCGCTGTGTGCAGCGTCTGAAAGGCAACTGTCAGGGCTATCCAACCATGTGCACGCCTGTTCTTACTCTTGAGAAACGAGTGAATGGTGATCGTTTGAGTAAATGTCGAGAAAATGGCCGAAAAGGGGTTACCGACCCAATTTTGAGGGGGTACAGCTCCGGTTCTAGGGGGTCGCTGGTGTTCGAACATGTACCGTTGGTGTTCGTTTGACATCTATTTTAACATGTTTGGCTACCAGCCGGATCCGCGAAAAAAAGTTGCTTAAACACCTTCCCTTATAGCTAAGTTGACTTTCTCGCAAAATGCATGTTAAATTTTGGACATCCCATCTTGGCGAAATCCCACCTGACGGAAACCTCCTACACTCCTCCCCCAGGTCGTCCCGGACCTGTTACATGTGTGGTTCGCACTCTACAGACAGTACAGCCTAATCATGTACTACCCAAATCTTTTTAGCACCAATCTTGGAAATTTCAGTTTGCAGTTGAATTGCCTGTTTTCAGGAATTTCGTGAAGCAAGCGGCAAATTTAAACAGTAAAATGCGAAGTGTGTCCATGTACTGTAGCATACCCAAAAAATCAGTCGATTCGATCCACTGACAAAAAAGTTCTGAGCTTGCGAAACCCGTCGTGATATGTGAATCAACGTTTGAATGCCGATCTAAAGCCAATTTTAATAATTTACTGCCCCTCAAATTACCCCCCCCCCCCGTTATTTTAAAATTCCACTGCACACTACTGTTTGAAATTAATAGTTTATACTACATTTCATAGTTAACAAACGATAGTTAATCAAATCGTACAATGGGCCAATGACCAGACACATGGCTCTTCTATGGTTTGTTGATTCGTTCGTTACAGAAGTCGGCAGTGTCACAGCAACAAGCATATACCTAAATGTACAGGTTTGCCGAAACAAACAGGAAACGTTGCGATACACTTACATTTTCCGCATCCGCAGTATTTTCAGGCCCTCCATAGGCGGTCAGGTTCACTGTGTTGCAAGCATTCGTGCCCCCACATCCCAAAGTCTTGCTGATGGCCTCATCTTTTCCCAAACATGTATACATATCCATCTTCGTGCCATTGAATACAGCTGTGATACGAGAGCACACCTCAATGAATACTTGTCTTGTGGCTTAGTGTCAACGGTTCTGTCCAAAATACAATGACATTACCTCTGCGTCGCAATAGTCAGACAACCGTCTCATTCCGACAGCCGTTCTAACCAGCTGTCCGCACTTGATACAATCCACAGGTGGAGCACACAAACAGCACAACACAACGATCGTGAGCAAGACACGCATCTCTTCAGATACTGGAACACAACTCAACAGCAATATGCAAATATTTAGATCCGGAGCCTGAAGCTCATTTTTTGTTCAGATTGAAAAGTTACTGTCATTTTCAGAATGAGTGTGAAAAACTGCATTGGGTGAAGCAAAGGTTTGAGTGGAGACTGTGAGAGATCGAAAATTGGCCAAAAAGTGGCCGCCGACCCAACTTTGAGGAGGTGCAGCTCCGGTTCTAGGGGGTCGTTGATGTTCGAGCATGCACCGTTGGTGTTCGTTTGCCATGCTATTTTAGCATATTTGAATACCAGCCGGATCCGCGAAAAACCAGCTTAACTTCGTTCCCTTATAGCTAACGTGACTTTCTGCAATGCATGTTAAATGCGATCTGCTCCAAATGACACAAGATCGTATTAACAATTACAAGATAGGGGTAAGTCAATGCGATTACAAGACACTGTAAATGCGCATGAAGGATCGTTTGTCAATAGTCGTTTTCCATGTGAAAAGGGCTACTACGCTGATATATGTATGTCCAGTGAAAAGCGTAAAAAAGGGGATAGAAAAAGCAAAAAACAATATACACAGACGAACCGGGAAAAGCGTCGTTCTGACCTCTTCCATGGCTTCCTTCATCCATCCTTCGACGGCGTCATCCAGACTCCTCTCTACTGTACTCGATCCAGCGAAAGTCGAACGCCGATCGGCCAGCTGCTCCGAGTCCGGCTCCGATTCGTCCGCTGACAATATGACGTCATCGGTCGGCGCGGTCATTGGTCGGCGGGCCGCTTGCTCGCTCCGAGACGAAGCCACCGATGCACCGTCGACCTCTTGGATTGCTTCCAACTGCGGGTTATCGTTTTCGCCGCCACCGGCGTAAAGTTGGTCGAAACGCGTCGAACACAGACTGACCTCAGCGAAGTGACCGGCCGCCTGCAGATCCGCTGTTTCCGGCGATGCCGCAAACTCCTCCACTTCATCATCGCAGTCTGCCTTTGCTGAAATGGACACTCAGTCTGGTTTTTTGTCTAAAAAAGGGCCACCAGCAGGCAACCTTTGTTTAGACTTACAATTTATCATACCATACATGTACCCCACATGGGTTTGGGGTGTTATCCCCTTAGCTAGAAAGCCCCAAGACAATTTAGAGACCTCCCCCGGACCAAAAAATACAAGTACAAGTAGTGGCTCCAGTCTAACAAACTGCTCAGAAATCACTAATCTTCACCTTAAAATTCGCTTGAAAAGCTTTTGGAAACCGAATTTGCCGTTTCCGTTACTGATATTTAAGAGAAATCGGTGTTTTTGGAAGCCCTTTTTATTGTTATTTGTTTATTTTTAGCTCTAAAACGCTATTTGGCAGCTTAAAACAGCGATTTTTAACCTCCTTACTGAAAAAAACGTGCTAAAAACAGATGGCCAATGCCAAGGCAGGGGTTCCATTTATGGTGCCTATACTATATATGGTACCACCAAAATGACCGAACGTGGGGTACCATAGATGATGCCACTAGCCTACGTACCGGTACCATAAACGGCGTTAAGTGCCTGACTGCATTATAATGGCAGTTTGCTGGGTGGGCACGTAGAGGAAGAAAGGAAAGCAG
The DNA here is from genome assembly GCA_030248155.1 of Sabatieria punctata. Classification (NCBI taxonomy): domain Eukaryota; kingdom Metazoa; phylum Nematoda; class Chromadorea; order Araeolaimida; family Comesomatidae; genus Sabatieria; species Sabatieria punctata. The sequence continues at coordinate 150,325 of JASANB010004737.1, forward strand.
CCGTACCATTAGAAGTGGGCAGCAGCGAAACTTTCATAACCACCGGCGATCCGACGTGCTCGAAGCGAAGCAAACGACTGAAACTTCTACAAACCGTACGTAAAATGAGTGGCCAGTTGTGACGGTGAACAAACTTACAGTACCCCGGGTAAGAGAGCAACTCGTAGTTCCAGACCTCGTCAACGCCGCCCTCCAAATGCAGCTTTCTCGACACTGGCGTAACGTCTATTTCTTGATCGAACCAAATCTTTCTAGTCGTCTCCTTTACGCTCTACAAAAACTTACCAACATTCTTATTAAGGCACTAATTGTTCTGCTGGCTACTCCTTTCATAGAGCTCGATCAGACATTGCTAAGACAGTCTGGCACTTAACGCCGTTTATGGTACCGGTACTATACATGTAACAGCTCCGGGCCGACCTGGGGAGGGGGCTAGGGGGTTTCCCTTAGGTGGGGGGGGGGGGCCAAAATTTCAAAACGCTCCAAAAACGTTTGGAAATGCGTTTCTAGACCGTTTTTTCAGTAAGGACGCTAGAATCGCTATTTTAAGCTGCCAAATAGCGTTTTCGAGCTAAAACAAACAAAAAACAATAAAAAGGGCTTCCAAAAAGACTTTGTACTTCTTTCCGGGACCCCCTCCGGATTTTTCCGGCCCATGTATGGTCGTGGGGTGAGGGGGTTTTGGCCTTTCCTGCCAGGGGGTAACCCCCAAACCCCCTAGTACATGTACATGTATGACCGGTACCTAAGCTAGTGGCACCATATGGTACCCCTACCCATGGCCATGGTACGAAATCTGAACGGAGTGGTACCATATATGGTGCCGGTACAGGTACCAATGACAAAGTAGGGGTGGCGGCATGGTACCACCACAGTAGCCGAACGTAGGGGCACCATAAGGTGCCCTTAGCATAAACGGCGTGAAGTGCCTGACTGTAAGACGTAAGAGAGAGCAGAAATTTAGCACGTAGGTCGACTCACAAAAGTGGCAGGGCAGAGTTGGCCGGCGTCATTGAGCATAAGAAATTGCATGACGGGCGGATATTCGGACACAATCGACAAGAGACGCAACAATATGAGACTGGCCCCGTTGCTAAGGAAACGTCTGCTCTTAAATAGAAAGCTCATTAGCTACAAATACCTACATGTATGTGCGAAACCTACACGCACCTGTTCGGAGCTCAAATTAAGACACCGCTCTTGCAGTTTGTCAGGCACTGAGTCGCGCTGCATCACACACAACTCGTCCGAATTCTCGGCCCTCTGCACGACTTCCACCACCTTCTCCATTGACTCTTCGCTTTTGTGCGCATTCTGCAAATTCTAGGCAGTTTAAGTAAGGTAAACCGATCGAGGGCTCAGGTTACACCAAATAGCATACAGGTTGTTGTTGTAACTTTTTGTCCTTTCGGACTAGGAGTAGCCAACTGCTATAGAGCAGGAAGAGACACAAGGTCCGGCAGCCTCCTTAACAACAACCCTCCCCTTTTGCTGTCGGTGTGTGCAAGACAGCTAAGGTTTGGTCCCCGTTTATCTACTTGCCATTGCTGACTTTCGACCTGGGTTGGGCTTTGTGTCTACTACTTCCCATCGTCTCGATAGGTTTTGAACCCACAAACACCACCGGTGCCGGGGCGACCGTGACACACGGGATAACGTAAACTACCCATGGCCAAGACGCGACGAATAGTACAGACAACAAACAAAATGATAGAAAGCAGAAATAGAAGCTGACCTGAAGTTTAAGTTTGATCACCTCTCGATGCGTCTGCGAAATAGTGCGTAGACTGGTGGGCTGTATTAGAGCGTCGAGAGTAGTGAGACAAGAAACTCCATCAATCAATGCATCGCACGTGGCTGTTACATGCAGCGCCTCCTCCCCCGTCCTCTGTTCGACGGCCACCGCCGCCCTGAACTCTCCCAACACTCGCTCTTCCTCATCTTGCAAAGAATAAATGCCCAGTACGTCAGAGAACTCCAGACCTTCGTAGACCGAACGCAAATCTGTAAGCGCCTTCTTAGAAAGGCAACCTACCACCTTAGCAAAAAATCAGTAGTACAGCAGCAACCTACCTAATCCTTCTAGAAAGTTCATCGTCTCTTGCACAAGCTCTTCATCAACAACACCTCGTGCCTCATCAGCAGGCTCTTCTAAAATAAACAAGCACCGATTAGATCGACAGCTGCGATTAGCCTCAACCGACCTTTCTGAGCCACCTTCTGTAAAGCGTCCATAAGCTGGCTTTCGTGATTCAGAGCGTCCATGATCGGCACTCACTGGAATGAAGGCGAGACTAGAGCTCTAACCGACCGCTCTGTCTGTCCTGCATTTGTATTTAACTGGCCTCGTTGCCATAACAGAAGCGCGGCTAGTCCGGGGCATCGATTCCTGGCCGGAAAGCGCCCTCTCCTGATAGACAGGTGGGCTGAGAGAGAAACAACGGATATCGGCTGATACAGAGAGATAGCTAATTAGCGCCGCTGCCTACGCCATTGACAATTAGTTGTTGTTTGAGTTGCAAATTTATAACTATTACACAAAGCGTACATGTAAATAGAAGTAGAACGGCGAGAGATTTACGGTAAATCTCGAGAAAACGCTGGTTGTACAATTGTTAGAATTGAAGCAAACTGATAGCCAGAAGAAAAGAATGACTCGTAAGTCTCTTAGACACAAGAACCTATACAAACGCTCACATGTCTTACATGCAGGAGCGCATCGCAGATACAAACAGACAAATTTCAGTACACACCACGCACACGTTTAACAATCATACACCTAACGGCATATGGTAGTAAGGGGTACATGTAACAGGGGGTCTGCCCCCCACTCACCCCCACGACGACGATTTTTTGCAATTTCAGACACAAAAATTGCCAAAATCGCCTGTGCTGTATTTCAGCCCAAACTCGCGATTTTTTACGATTCTTAGATTTTTGAAAAATTGCGATTTTTGATGCCCAATCCCTCCCAGAATTTGGGCTCAGACCCCTAAACCCCCTTCGGAGGATGACCTGTTACATGTATGGTACCATAATAGTACAAGTGATAAGGGGGGGGGGGAGGATTTTGGGGTTGGTTTTAAGGGGTTTAAAAAATGAAAAATGAAAATGGGGGGGGTTTAAAGACCAAGTGTCTGACTGTATTACTAAGACCAGAAAGTAGCCAGTGCAGGCACTAAGCCAGCGTGATGTAGGCAGGGTCCAAAGTGGGCATATCAGGCGGCGGCGGCGGTCTCAACCGCTTAGCAGGAGTGGCAACTGACCCGGTCAAAAAGTCTTGCCAGTCTTTCTGCGTGGCACAATCGCTAATCTGTCGCTGCATCCGTTGCAAGCCTCTAATACTGGATGGACCGAACAGTAGACTCTTCTCTCGCAACATAACACAGACGTTGTGGATGGAGGACTCCAGTAAACGTTCTCTCCGTACGAACTGGTCCGGGTTAACCACGTCTATTGGCTCCTCTTCCTCCACTATCTCCTCCCCTCCCACTAGTTCAAAGTCGTATGGAATGTACATCTCTTCTTCCTCAAACTGTACCGGTTGGTCCTGGTCCAGTTCCACATCAACTTCAATAACCGGCTCAGGTGGTGCCAGTTGACGCTTGCGACCGGCGCGCGGGCCGCCGGGGTCAGGGGCGACGATGGGCGGCTGGCGCAGAGAGATTTTGACGTCCGGGCCGAACTCCATCACTTTCCACTTCTCCCACAACTCGCGCACCGTCCGCTCGCGAGGGTTCTCCGCCGCGTTCGCCTTCACTTCCTCCAACAGCGCCGGCTCCACTTCGTGTGCCAGACGCTGTTCGTGCACGCGCTTCGCTTCCAGCGGGGTACAGCCTTGTCTGAATCAAACACACCCATTTATAGACTCAATCAGTTAGCCACTCCTCGGCTGGTAGAGCACCGTCTGCATTTACTTTTTCTAGGGATTTGACCGGTCAATTTTGACCGGGATTTCTCTGGGAGGGAGGCGAGTTTCAGCCACAAACTCAGCAGGGTTCGTGCGGCTTTTGTATAGCAAAATGCCCTGTCCTTTCCCTGACTTTTCCATGACCAAAGTCAAAGTTCACTGACCAACCAGGCTTAGGAAACTAAGATAATTTAAAAAAATTGCAAAACGCATTTCTGTATTCAGATGGTAATTTCTGGTTTAAGTAGTAGCATAAAATAACGTGGTAAAACGCATTTCTTCAAGGAGTTTTGGCGAGTTTTTTTTTAAATTTTGACTCAGTCAGGCCATACATGGGCCGGAAAAATCCGGAGGGGGGTAGGGGGTCTGGAGACCTCGAGGGGGGTGTCCCCGAAAAAAGGCCAAAAAACACCTATTTTGCCTTAAATAAGCGAAAATTTCCTCGGGGTGTGGGCGGGGCGGGGGGTGGGGTTATGGCCGGCCGAGGGGAGGGGTATACCCCCCTTACCCCCGACCCATGTATGAGTCAGGCCGATACCGATACCCCCAAACAAACATGTAACAGGTCGTCCGCCGATGGGGGGAGGGGGGGTTGGGGGGGGGGGTCTGGCGCCGGCCGGGGGGAGTCTGAGCCAAAATTTTGGGGAGGGGGGTGGGCACTAAAAAACGCTCAAAAATCGAAAAAATCGCAATTTTTTGGCTAAAAATTGCCAAAAATCGCTAATTTGGGCTGAAATACAGCTAAAAAGTGCTGTTTTGCTTACGATTTTGGCAATTTTTCTGTGTGAAATTGTAAAAAATTGCAAAAATTTCCTCGAAAATTTACTTGTCAGAAAAATCGGGGGGGGGGGGGGGTTGGTGAAATCGTCTCTGGGGCGGGGGGCTGGCCTAAGTCGGGTGGGGGGGGGCAGACCCCCAGACCCCTCTGTTACATGTATGCCCCTAAACCCTCACCGAGCGTCTCAGCTTCAGGTGGCGCCGCAGACCTACCATACAGGACAGACAGATGAGAAATATTGATAGGAAAATAAAGTGTCTCAAGAAATATGGACACATTTCTTTTTGCCGCCATTTCCGCAATTTTTTTACCAAATTGGCTGAAATTTGAACCATAGGTGCCTAAAATGGCGTGTTCCGGTTTCCTCCTTTCCGGTTTCCTCTTTTCCGGTTTCCTCCTTTCCGTTTTCCTCCTTTCCGGTTTCCTCCCCTCATATTCCGGTTTCCTCCTTTTTGAAATTCTGGCATAATTTGGTGAGTTTTAATCCATATTATTGCAGTAAGCAAGCTTAGCGTCATTCTAGGTATATTTTTATGCAGTTGTGAAATACTTTATTACATCTTATTACATACATTCGTAAATGGAAAGGTGTAAGCTACATCTATCATGTAGTAGAATAGATAACTCTCTTGCCACGTTTACTTTCGAAGGTGGCTATATCAGCCATGACCCTTAGAGGATGTGGTCCGCGGGCCGGCCACATTCGCTTTTTCAGGTCGCGGGGGGACAGGGCGTATGAGGACGAAATTGCATTTTGAGATTTGATCATTTTAATTGTGATTTTGAAAGCTTTTCTAAAAGACGGACCGATTTCCCTGCCAGGTGGGCCAGAGCTTGTGGGTCGGGCTAACTCTTTAGACCGGCTGCACTATTCGGTCTGGGCCGAATTTTGCACATCCCTATGGCACTTAAAGACAGGAGGACTATGATAGACTGGTACGGACAAAATGGTAGCATGAGGGTTCCGGAACCCAAATTTGTGTTTCTGAAGCCCTAAATAGGGTTCCGGAACCCTAATCTGGGTCTCTGAGAGCCTAAACAGGGTTTCTTGAGCCCAAAATAGGGTTCTGTAACCCTAATTTGGGTCCCTGAAACGCTAAATAGGGTTCCGGAACCCTAATTTGGGTCTCTGAAACCCTAATTAGAGTTTCTGAAGCGCTAAATAGGGTTCCGGAACCCTAATCTGGGTCTCTGAGAGCCTAAACAGGGTTTCTTGAGCCCAAAATAGGGTTCTGTAACCCTAATTTGGGTCCCTGAAACGCTAAATAGGGTTCCGGAACCCTAATTTGGGTCTCTGAAACCCTAATTAGAGTTTCTGAAGCGCTAAATAGGGTTCCGGAACCCTAATTTGGGTCTCTGAAGCGCTAAATAGGGTTCCGGAACCCTAATTTGGGTCTCTGAAACTCTAATTTGGGTTTCTGAAGCCCTAAATAGGGTTCCGGAACCCTAATTTGGGTCTCTGAAACTCTAATTAGGGTTTCTGAAACCCTAAATAGGGAACCCTATTTAGGGTTTCAGAAACCCTAATTAGAGTTTCAGAGACCCACGGAACCCTATTTAGGGTCTCTGAAACTCTAATTTGGGTTTCTGAAGCCCTAAATAGGGTTCCGGAACCCTAATTTGGGTCTCTGAAACTCTAATTAGGGTTTCTGAAGCCCTAAATAGGGTTCCGGAACCCTAATTTGGGTCTCTGAAACTCTAATTAGGGTTTCTGAAGCGCTAAATAGGGTTCCGGAACCCTAATTTGGGTCTCTGAAACTCTAATTTGGGTTTCTGAAGCCCTAAATAGGGTTCCGGAACCCTAATTTGGGTCTCTGAAACTATAATTTGGGTTTCTGAAGCCCCAAAATGGGGTTCCGGAACCCTAATTTGGGTCTCTGAAACTCTAATTAGGGTTTCTGAAGCCCTAAATAGGGTTCCGGAACCCTAATTTGGGACTCTGAAACTCTAATTAGGGTTTCTGAAGCCCCAAATAGGGTTCCGGAACCCTAATTTGGGACTCTGAAACTCTAACTGAGGTTTCTGAAGCCCTAAATAGGGTTCCGGAACCCTAATTTCCGTTTCTGGCGGCCCAAAATAGGGTTCCGGAACCCTAATTTGGGTTTCAGAGACCCAAAACAGGGTTTTGGAACCATAATTAGGGTTTCAAAAGGTGTAAATAGGGTTTCAGAGGCCCTTAATAGGGTTCCAGAACTCTAATTTAGGTCTCAGAAACCCTAAACGGGGTTTCAGAGCCCTAATTTGGCTTTCAAAATTTCTAAATAGGGTTCCAGAAATGCACTTTAGCTGTATTATGTCGAATAAAATAGAGCTTTTTTGGTGCGTTTTAAAGCAAAATACAGTTTTTTGCATGTTTTTAATAAAAAATAGGATTTTCTGCACGTTTTAAAACAATAAATAGGGTTTGCCTGCCAAAAAGTGCACATCTCTACCTAAAGCGATGAGCAAAAGCAGCAGCCTACAAGCCAAAAACACCTACTTGAAATACTCGAAGAACATTTGCTTCACTTCTTGTCGCGGTCTGAGAAAGCTGAGTGCTTCCGGAGTTCCCAGGGCATAGCGATGATTGGTGTGGTCAAAGTGAATATCGATTATTCCTAACAGACCCCTGCGTATGTATCCGTTGCTGTCTTTGCGAATCGCCCACGGTCCATCTTTCTTGATGCGCAGATCGAGCGTAGAAGTGCAACCCCAACCACGCGTGCGCTTCTTAGGAATCGATGCGTTAATGGCATTCTTGCTTTTGCCTCTGTTACTGTGCGCGCACTTGTAACTCTTGCGATAGATCAAACGAGCGCCGGTGTGAGGATAGGTCTTGTCCACGATCCACTGCGTTCGACTGCGCTCTAAACTCTAAAGTCCTAAGACAACATTTCCCAGAAAACCATAAAAACCTGTGAACTCGGCGACCCAGACGTCACACTGGTTCTTGGTGAGGAGATTGGCTCTGAATGTGGCGGTGAACACGTAGTCCTTCAGTTCTCCCTGGCCAGGAGTGAACGAATGAATCTCGTATTTGAACCCGGGAGGCAGAAGGTCAAGAGCGGCTCGTTCTTCGGGCGTCAATGGTTCTTTTCGGCGCGGGTGCACTGGAATTTTCGACCGCGGAAGTCCGTCGTCTTCTCGTTTGCGAACCTCCGCTGCAACTTCTTGCAACAGCTCCAACGCCGCTAGCTTTGATTTGCGCATTCTTTTTAACTGTCTGTCCTTCCTTTCTTTTCTTTCAGTTCTTCTTTTTTTCAGAACCGCTTCTTCTGACGTAAGGCTAATTTGTCTAAGGGGTGCTTACCGTAGTTACTCCGTAAAATCCCTTTCGTGAACGTCAAATGCGAAAACTACGGTAGCCGCGATTAATTTTTCGTTTGTTTTTTGTCTTTACTTTTTAGAAAGAGGAAGTGCCAAATTTGAAATTCATTTTGGTGTGATTTAAAGCGTAAGAAACAAAATTTGCTCTTGAAAATGTCGGTGACTGGGATCAGCTTCAGGTGTAGCTGGGGGGGGAATCAGGAACCGATCCCAAACTTTTAATTATCATAATTCATTATAAATTAACATTATCAAGATTTATCGATAATTTTTTGCAAAATTCCAAAATTTCAAAATCGTCCAAAATGGTCATGTTACAGTCAGGCACTTAACGCCGTTTATGGTACCGGCACCATATAAGGTACCGTCACCATATATGGTACCGGCACCATATATGGTACCCCCACCTTCGGGACCTGTGGTGGTACCATATATGGTACCGGTACCATATAAGGTGCCGGTACCATATGGTACGGGTACCATATATGGTACCCCCACCTTCGCGTTTTTCCGGTACCGGTACCATATATGGTACCACTCCATTGAGATTTCGTACCATATATGGTAGTGGTCATGGCCATGGGTAGGGGTACCATATATGGTAGTGGTACCATATATGGTGACGGTACCATATATGGTGCCGGTACCATATATGGTACCACCACAGTCGCCGAACGTGGGGGCACCATATATGGTACCACCACAGTCGCCGAACGTGGGGGCACCATATATGGTACCACTACCCTCGGTACCGGTACCATATATGGTACCGGCACCTTATATGGTGTCGGTACCATAAACGGCGTTAAGTGCCTGACTGTGTTATAAATCATTTAAAAGCTCTTCGTCTGACGAGTCTAATTGATAACTACATCAGCATAGATAGGGCACGCCCTGGGTGGCTGTTTTACCAGATATATAAGTACCCCTAGAGACGCATCAGTATAGGCACGCTCCGGAGGGCCTGTTTTCCAAATATATAAATACCCCTAAGGGGACGCATCAGTAAAGGGCACGCTCCTGAGGGCCAGTTTGGTGGGTTCAGGCTAGAGTCACCGTTTTGTGTTGTGGATATTGTGCGACTAGTTCAGTCAGGCACCCATATATGGTACCACCACAGTCCAGTCCCCGAACGTGGAGGTACCATACATTGTATATAGTTTCACCAGGTCTAGGTACCGGTACCATATAGGGTGACAGTATGATTTTTGAACTATGTTCAGTTTATAGCGAATATGTACCAGGTATTTTTTCTATCTTTAGCGAATCTTGATGCATTAATGAATGGAGCTTAGTAAGTATCTAAACGAGTTTTTACCTCAGAAAGCGGTTCTAGGATACCTACTATTTTGGGTGTTCTTTTCATTTCTGGCGTCTTGACTCTCACGCATCATCCCCATGATTTTAATTTAGAAAATATTGTTTTAGGAGAGTTGCTCTATTCTAGTCATCTGTACATACGCTGTAGAGATGTCAGTTAGACGTTGATGCCGTTTCCAAAATGAGTGTTCAGTCCAAGCCCGATAGCATCAAGTGCGACCTCTGTGGAAAGAACTTCGATACGCGCGGTGGACGTTCTTGTCATAGACGGTCTGTGCATCCAGATGCAACGCCTCCGCCTTCATGTCTTATTGAGAAAAAGCTGTGCAGTCTCTGCAGTGGTAAGGTTTGTTACTGATTTGACTGAACTCATATGGACAATGATTATTGCTTGCTTGCTTGTTGCTGTTGTTGTTCAAATTTATTCCAAGTCTAACCAAGGAACAGTTACAATTATACAATTTACAGTAATTGCTGTTACACGGTTGTGCCTATGTACTGTACTGTGCTGTGTTTTTGTCCCGGGTATTATTATGCTTTTCCCAAAGAAAAGTTCCACTTTCGTTCATCTGGAGGACATTCTGCTTGTTCTATTGGTGCTAAAAACTTACTGATCAGGTACTGTATGTTTCTTGTTGAAGTGATGTATCGTTAATAAACTGTAACATGCTGTGGTCCGATTAATGAATGCATACATGTAACAGGGGGGGGTCTGCCCCCCACCCGACTTAGGCCAGACCCCCCCCCCCGGATGCCCCCCCCCTCCGATTTTTCTGGCAAGTGAATTTTTGAGCAAATTTTTGCAATTTTTTACAATTTCAGACACAAAAATTGCCAAAATCGCCTGCAAAACAGCACTTTTTAGCTGTATTTCAGCCCAAATTAGCGATTTTTGGCGATTCTTAGCCCAAAAAGTGCGATTTTTTTCGATTTTTGAGCGTTTTTTAGTGCCCTACCCCCTCCCAAAATTTTGGTTCAGACCCCCCCCCGGCCGGCGCCAGACCCCCCAACCCCCCTCCCCCCATCGGCGGATGAAATGTTACATGTATGAATGAATGGCATTTTACGTGTCTTTGCCAAAGAAATAACAAATCTGCTCAGCTATTTACGCTCTCCTGATCTCCCCTTTAACTTGTTGGGCAGCTGGTAGTCTATTGATGGTCGGCGTGCAGGTGCCGACCCTGTTGTAAGTTGTAACTTTATTATGACTGATGTGTGTGGCGTCGCGTGTGTATCAGTAGCTGCGTCAGTCAGTTTGTACACACCACTTGTTGTATAAACAACCGCGATAGCCTACCGTAATCGTGTACGCGCCACACACTGTAATTGTAGCGTTTAGGGCGCCGCGTGATCGAGTTTTGCCGCTCGCCTTTGTTCTCGCTCATTCTCTCCGTCTGGCTACCTGGCGAGCGGTCGTGTCAGTTATTCTTCTGTAATTAATTAATTGTTGTTGGAGGTAAACGTTGTTCTAAGATCGGCCACTACAAGGAACAGCAAGACCTGGCAACAAAACAACTGGCGACCAACGGTGGCATTCGGCGATCGTGGAAGAAAGAAAAAGACGATTTCCGAGGGAGGACGGTATTTCTTCACCTACCAACTTTCGGACGCACGCCTGGTTGGCGGCTGCTCTCAACTCAGAAGAGGAAGGACGCCTAAACACCAACGGTCGGCGTTTTTTCTCACTGATTTGGTTGGAGAGGAGGTCTCAGTACTTGTGATCTAATCACTTGTACCCCTCCTCATCTTCATTCCTGCCGAAGGAGGAGTCGCCTACTCCATTCCTGCCGAAGGAGGAGACGCCTACTTCATTCCTGCCGGAGGAGGAGACGCCTACTCGTGTCTACTCGTTCCTGCCGGAGGAGGAGAAGTCTGCGCGTGTCTACTCGTCCCTACCGGAGGAGAACTCGCAGCGTTCGCACCGGAGGAGGATTCGCAGCGTTCGCACCGACGGAGGAACCGTACGTCCGTACCGGGGAAGGATCCGCATCGGTGGAGGAACCGCACGTCCGTACCGCAGGAGGAACCGTACGTCCGTACCGCGGGGAGCCTTCGCAGTGCCGAAGTCTTCGCAGTGTCGCACCGTCAGCGTTTCTTCGCAGTGCGACCGGTACCATATATGGTGCCCCCACGTTCGGCGACTGTGGTACCGGCACCCATGGCCATGGGTAGGGGTACCATATATGGTGCCGGTACCATATATGGTGACGGTACCATATATGGTGCCGGTACCATATATGGCACCATTACCATATATGGTACGAAATCTGAATGGAGTGGTACCATATATGGTACCGGTACCGGAAAAACGCGAAGGTGGGGGGACCATATATGGTGCCGGTACCATATATGGTACCACCACAGACCTCGAATGTGGGGGTACCATATATGGTGCCGGTACCATATATGGTACCACCACAGGTCCCGAAGGTGGGGGTACCATATATGGTACCACTACCTACAGTACCGGTACCATAAACGGCGTTAAGTGCCTGACTGTAAGAGCAGAAACGACCACCTGTATGATGGTTTTTGCATATTTCACCAGACAGGAGAATTATGTCATTTTTGTGATTTTAATAAAAAAATCGTTCCTTTTATCTTAGCTCTCTAATTATTGGTCTAAATTGAACTGAATCAAATGATGTGTCATTCATTGCAAAATATACTGAAAATCTGAAAAACGCAAATGCACTGATCCCTCCGCTTCTGAAATATTCGCGAAAAATCGCCAAAAAACTTGTATCGATTGGGCGGACCCACCAATGAGCACGGCGGGGGCGGAGCCCGCAGGGTTGTCTGTGTCAGAACTGCTGACCTAGCCGGTCATTCAACGCTTATTGCCTTGACAGAGTGTGCTTTTGGGGCTCGTTTATTTGACAAGCGTGGTCTAATTAAACTGACACGCTTGAGTCAGTTTTATTGCGATTGCCAAAACCTGCTCTGGTGCCGCGTCGTTGGCTCAGTGGGTAGCTCGCTGCCTCTGAGTCACGGCAGCCCCTGCATCCCTAGCGGTTGTAGTGGTTCATCCTCTCGGCGCGGCAAGTTTCTTGCTGCAAAGAGTTGGTCGTCGGCACAACGCTCCACCCAGGCCACCGAAGACTGGTTACAGTGAGTAGGTAAATTGGGAACCAACTGGATCTGCCGTTGCACCGAAAGCCGCTCCAAAAAGCATGCCGCGTTGGAGGGAAGATCAGCGACGTCAGGAGCCGTCTGAGAAACCAGCAATAAGGCCAATACCGGTTTGGTTACGCCGGGCGGCCGTTGGGAGCTGTCAGCACCATGACGTCGTCACCACGCCAGGCACTCTCTTAGTACCTGGCGCCCAAAGAAGAAGGGCAGTGAAAGAAGGGCAAACGTCCGAGATGACGATATAAGGGGTAACGAAATGGACCGTGCAGGTCTGATCGTTGGGCTGTACATCATACGGCCCCCCGCCAGATCGGATCAGATCGGACCTGCTCTGGTCTGACCTAGCCTTGGTATGCCAAAGAGCCGGCGATCCAGATCTTCCTCTACATCGTCCCACTCTTCAATCTCCAGCAGATCTACTTCGCGTTCCACTTCTACTTCCCCCTCGCGAGAGACCGAGTCACGTTGCGATCACATTCAACGTCTGCGAGCGGATGGATAGACTATTCAACTTTGCTTGTGTTTGTCGCAGCCGGTTAGCGCATGCACGCAGTACAAAGCAGTTGCTTTTTCCCACCGCACATTCTTTAATTGTTTACATAGTGTATTACACAACTGTTTTTTATTCAGTAATGCAGACGCATAAATTTAAAACAAACCAAAAATGAATAGGAAGAAACAGTTGCCCAACAAGGAATGTTGCACGGACGTTCAGTTTCCCTCTTTCAAGTGTCATTGTTAGCCGTCGTGGAGATGAAGCCATTGAGTCGCTTTGTGAGGTACTTGCCAGGTACTTAAATACACATATGCCTGCTTCAGATCTTCTTCAGCAAGGTGCCTTTTGAATGCTTGTCTGGCGCTGGTCAAGTGATTAAGTGTCAGTGCACGTAATAATAAGTAGCTATGTCAGTGATTTGGACCAAGAATTGTCAACACACGGTCCAAGCTCTCATCAGGTGCCAAAAGCGGGCGCGAATTTAGAATAGCTTCGATTTCGGCTACAACCGTATAGAGTTCTGGCAGTGAGACTAGCTTCGGACCGAGTACTCGCTTCAATGCACGTTTTACCGACCCAATCAGGCGCTCGTAAAAGCCGCCCATCCACGAAAATGTACCACTTGGAAAGCTCGTGGAGCCAAATCTCCAAATGACAGCGAAAAGTCATCGTTTCCTACCCTCGCCTAGCCAAAAGTGATAACATTTAGTTTCGTTCCGGGCATGGGACTCTCATGACTTATTTGTGGTGCTGCTAGTATGGTAAGGGCACCGCCAAGTGGATGTCCTGTGCAAGTAACAGTCCATGATGGGTAATCTGTTAGAGCTCCTACTAGCACTGGTTTAACTTTCATCCACAGCTTGTCAAAAGCCGTTTGAAAATAGCGATTTCTTTTGATTTGTTTTGGTTACATGTATGGTTGATTTACATTTGGCTTACGCAGGCAGTGCTGATGGAGACGTACCGGTTGCTGCTGCCAACGCAACTGAGGCGGTTGCAGATTGCGGACCACCGTTTAAGCGCTGTTTGATTGGATTGAAAGAGAATTCGACTCAGCGCATCACTCTTCTTCAATGACCCTCGCTTTCCATCCCATGGCCATCCACACCATACTGCAACCAGAAAGTTCTGAAATGAAAAACAGTGACTGAAACCTAAGGAATTGCAAAAGCTGCTCAAAAGTTTTAAATCAATGACTTAAAAAGTTAAAGCCAGCCGTACAAAACGTAAACAAAATGTTCTCTTTGGCTTGTTTTGTGCCCGCATGCGGCTGCCTGCCTCTCCCGCTCTCGTCTAGCGGCCGTCTGTACGCTGCCTTTTTCTCCTCTGTGTATTATGGCGCCTCCGACTGGCGCAGCTTCTGTGTCTGATAGTTCCATTGCCGAAGTGTTGGATTTACTGAAGCAGGTGATGGCTAATCAAGGACAGTTGTTTGCTCAGTTGCTTGAGAACCAACAGAAGTTTTTCTCTGAGCTGGACAGTCTCAGGAACGAGAACAAAGAGCTCTGTGAGCGAGTCTTGCAGCTGGAAAAGTCCTCGGTTGGTCCGGTTTCGTTGCCTCCCTCTGCTATCATCGATGCCCTGAATGAGCGAGAGCAGAGAGAACAGAAAAAGAACAACGTTGTCATCGTGAACTTGAAAGAACCTTCGCCATACTCGTCTGAGAAGGATTTTGAATTTGTTCAGGATATGGTTGCCTCGGCTTCTGACGACCAATCCAAGGCCGACTCTGTTCTCCAGGTGTTTCATATGGGAGTGCGTTCCAGTGACAAGCCTTGACCGCTGAATGTTCTGCTGAGTGATGGATCGGTGGAGCGTAAGCTGATGGTCAATCAGCGACATCTTCTGGAGGACAAAGCGTTCATTCGACATGACCTGACTGCCATGCAGCGACAAGAAGACCAGGCTCTTCGCAAACAACTCCCTGACATTCGCGAATCCTTTCCGTCCCGCTCCTTCGTCATCAGAGACAGTCGAATCATGGAGAAAGTTCACACGCCATCCGGATGTACCATTCTCAAAGCTTTTGACCCGGAAAACTAAAAACACCCAGGCAATGTAAGTGTCCGTCTTTTGTCTTGATTAATGCCCACTCTCTTGTCAATAAGTTAGCTAGCTTTGAATTTATGCTTTCTAATGAGTACAGTAATAGTGTTATTTGTGTAACTGAAATGTGGTTCTCTGAAAACATCTCTTCTGCCTCTCTAAGCAATTGTGGTTTTTCTGTGTTCTGTCCGGACCGCTCAGAGAAGCGTAGTGGTGGAGTTTTAGTTCTGATACCAGTCTGCGTACCTTGCACCTTAGTCTTCTCCGAGTCACTTCCCGACTTTGATGCTATTGTGTGTGACCTCAGTTTAGGCTCTCGTTTTATTCGGCTGTGTGTGGTTTATCGCCCTCCCAATCAAAATGACTCTGGATCGATTATAGACTTCCTGAATTATATTCTGTCAAATTTTTCTACAGAACGGCTTCCCAGAGTGGTTGTAGCCATCTATTCAATTGATTGTACAGTATGGTAACAAGAAAACATGACAGTGCTGTATGTACTGCACTTTTATCGGGAGGGAGGAAACCGAAAACGACGTCGCCTTAGGGGTAGGGGGTTCTCAAGAAACGACGCAAGGCGATTTTGGGGGAAAGGGGCCCCGAAAAATCGGGATTTTGGATAGATGGCTCCTTAACGGGAAAACAGCTTCCTAAACCAAATGATCGATCAACTTTTTCGATTTTTTCAGATCAATTTTCCGGTTAACATCGATTTTTCTCTATTTTTACCTGTCCCAATTAGTATTGGGTATTGGGGGGTAAAAACCCCAATACCCAATACCCAATACCTGGAAAACACCCCAATACACCCAATACCCAATACCAGTTCGCACTCTAGTAATCAGCGCAGTTTTATCGTTCCTAGCGCCTCTACTATTACTCAAAACAGAGCGGAATCTCGACCTCTATCTCAAAGAGCAGTGCATCGATCGCATACAAAGTCCAATTGAGTATTTGCGAGTCAATGCGGTTCTATTCCCAGTGCTAGTCCAGATGCTCGAAAATATCTTTCTGTACCTGCCACAAGTGTTCCCAGTGAAAGGTTGTTTAGCCAGGCCGGAAACGTTTACGATGACATATGTAACCAGCTTTTGAGCAGGAAAGCAAGCAGTTGCTGTTAGTTAAGAACAATCTGATTTTCTGGGATTTCGAATGTTAAGCTTTGTTAGTGAAGTCAGAGAGCAGTAGAGAAGTATGCAGATAAGTAAAAGAACTGTTTTTACATGCAATCAGCACTGTCTCTTTATAATTTACAAGCTATTTTAGAATAATTCAAACAAACTCGGTAAGCTCGATAAACTGGGTATTTTTCAAATCGAGCCTCGATTACGTAACCAAGTTTTTCGAGTTGAACCGAGCCTGGTTTACATCACTACTTGTAAATAAATGTTTCTTTGCCTTCCTCTTGTCTGCCTTGTCTTGTAAACACATGCACCCTACGACTCAGCCGCAAATTGGCGCTGGTGATGAGATGGATCTACTCTGCTTGAAGATTTGTGGTTAATGTATTTGCCTTTATTAGGTGGCTACTCTCGTTCACTCGTTCGTGGACGATACCAGTAAAAATAGTGGCGTTGATTATGTTATGGTTTTATGCCGAAATGGCCATGTGGAATATAGATCGCAACCAGGTAAATAATAAACTTGGCTGTATTACACATACTCCATATGGAGTAGATCCCGATGCGTTTGGAAGGGCCGGCAGCAGGGCCGCGTTTTTACTCACATAAGAAGGTTGGCCAAATTTTAAGGGCCTAGGCGTGAAGTGTGAAGAAATGTACGATAGCTTTTGAAAGCGAAGTATCATACCTTCTAAGAGCTGGAACAGTTCTGATGCAGTTCAGGAATTGAGAAGGTCTGAGGTGACTACACTAATTGCACCGTCTTTCAGATGCATTGCAACCTCCAGGACTTTGGAGGGTATTTCCGGCGGCTTTCCTGAAGCGAACGTTTGGACTGCTAGGACTTCTTCATCTGTCTTCTCCAATCCCAACTTTTTCGCAACCTCTCTTGTGAGGAATGTATTTTGACTGCCACTATCCAACAATGCTGTAATAGTAACATTTTTCTTTGCATTTCTTTGGTTAGAGAGCTTCAACTTCAAAAGTTGAAAATTACCGACCTATTAGTCTGACTTCTGTTTGCTGTAAAATTATGGAGTCTATGGTTAAAGATAAAATGACAATTTTTTTGCGAGTTGAAGGTCTAATTTCTGAAAGTCAGCATGGTTTTCTCTCACGACGCTCCACCGTCTCTCAGCTTCTTGAATGTGTAAATGACTGGACAAGGCATTTAGATGAAGGTGAATTTGTTGAGGTATTTTATATGGATATTGCGAAGGCTTTCGATTCCTGTATTCACAGAATAATGTTAGCTACGCTCAGGGCGTATGGTATTTGTGGGAATTTGCTAAACTGGATGAGAGGGTTTCTTAGTCAGAGACAGCAACAGGTAATAATTGAACGTACTGCGTCATCCGTGGTAGATGTTACTTCTGGGGTCCCTCAGGGATCATGTATTGGTCCTCTACTCTTTCTAATTTATATAAATGATTTGCCTCAAGCTATAGCTGAATTCAACGTTCAAATCAAAATGTTTGCCGATGATTGTAAGATATATCTAGGTTTGCCTAAAGACCAGACGGATTTGTCTCAGTTTCAAGTACCATTGAAGCTATCTTCACCTGGTGTAATTCGGTCAAACTTAAACTTGCATTGCACAAATGTTCCATACTTCATTTAGGGAATACAAACCCAAAGCACGAATACGAAATTAATGGTTCACAAATTAACTCGGTCTCAGAGATTATGGATTTAGGTGTTCTTGTGGGACTTGATCACCGTAACAACTTATCCTTTTCTAAGCATTGTGTTAAAACCGCCAGCGATGCGTCCAAACGAGCTCATTTGATTCATAAAGCTTTTTCATACCGTAACCCCAAATTTCTTACTGAGCTTTTTAAGACGTATGTCAGGCCTAAATTAGAATATGCTACTGCTGTATGGAACCCATACAAAAAGAAAGATATATTAGTGGTTGAAGGTGTTCAACGAGTTTTTACACTGCGGCTCTCTGGCTTTGCACACCTGCAAGGCGCTTACTTTGAACGCCTTAAGGCGTTAACCCTTGAAACACTCGAGTACCGCAGGCTCGTGGTTGATTTGCAATTTGTTTACAAAATAGTTTATGGCTTGATCGATCTGTCTTTTGACGACTTTTTCCAAAGACCTCTCCTTTGCTCTACACGGGGCCACTCTCAGAAACTGCCACGGGCGGTCGGTTCAAGGTTCCTGGCTGGAATGTTTTAGCCTGTGCGTGCTAAATGCGAGTGCTGTACAGTGGGTACCGGTAATGCTAATGGCTGAGAAGAAAGTGACCAGAACAAAGCCTAGTGTTGCAAGCGCTGGTAATGGAAAAGCTTTCTGCAAGGAGTGTGAACAGCAAGTAAAAGATTGGGCGAATCTACCTGATTCTGTACTTTGCATATTTTGCTGTGGCTTTTACCATGTCAAGTGTATGGAACTAAGCAACGTTCTGGAGGATAACTGCTTTTATCGGTGCAAGCACTGGCGCGGTCTGTCAATTGGCACTGTCTACACTCCTATTAAGAGTCAGTCTCTGAACTGATCGAGTTTTGCCCCTTTGCCCTATTCAGACCCAAAATTGAAACCTAGGCGCAGGACGTTGAAAGTTGGTGCACTGATGCCCCTTGATGAGTTGTTAAACCACTGCAAAGGAATACCGAATTCGACGCTCCACGCTCGAGATATAAGCCCGCGAAAATCGGCTCTCTTAACTATGGGACCAAAATTTCAAACTCGCATTTCTAACTTACCAGTTGGAGTTTGAAGTTGACAATTGAGGATTTTACATAACTTTTTGAGTACTTTAAGATTACGTAGTCCAATTTCACTTTTGAGGAAAAAAATTTTTTTCGGCCTCCTTTGGCGCCCCATAGCTCGTCTGCAACCCGCCCTAGTCATATCTTTTTATTTCAGATTATTGTAGCGCTATCAATTAGCTACCTTTTGATGTAAAATACGTCGAGCCAACTGCCCGCGTTTTTGAGAAATATGGCTCCAAAGTTGAAAAACCCCAGACTTTTGCATTATTTTTTTGTGCATAAAATTTCCAACTATGATTTCTAACCTACCAGTTGGAGTTTGAAGTTAAAAATTATAGTCTTTACACAACTTTTTGAGTACTTTAAGATTGCGCAGTCCAATTTCACTTTTGAGGAAAAAAATTTTTTTCGGCCTCCTTTGGCGCCCCATAGCTCGTCTGCAACCCGCCCTAGTCATATCTTTTTATTTCAGATTATTGTAGCGCTATCAATTAGCTACCTTTTGATGTAAAATACGTCGAGCCAACTGCCCGCGTTTTTGAGAAATATGGCTTCAAAGTTGAAAAACTCCAGACTTTTGCATTATTTTACGCACAAAAAATAATGCAAAAATTCGGGGTTTTTGAAATTTGAAGCCACATTTCTCAAAAACGCGGGCAGCTGGCTCCACGTGTTTTACACCAAAACGTAGCTAATTGATAGCGCTACAATAATCTGAAATAAAAAGATATGACTAGAGCGGGTTCCAGACGAGCTATGGGGCGCCAAAGGAGGTCGAAGAAAAATTTTTTACTCAAAAGCGAAATTGGACTGCGTAGTCTTAAAGTACTCAAAAAGTTGTGCAAAAACTATAATTTTTAACTTCAACCTCCAACTGGTAGGTTAGAAATCATAGTTGGAAATTTTATGCACAAAAAATAATGCAAAAGTCAGGGGTTTTTCAAATTTGAAGCCATATTTCTCAAACACGCGGGCAGCTGGCTCGACGTATTTTATACCAAAAGGTAGCTAATTGATAGCGCTACAATAATCTGAAATAAAAAGATATGACTAGGGGGGTTGCAGACGAGCTATGGGGCGCCAAAGGAGGTTGAAAAAAATTTTTTTACTCAAAAGCGAAATTGGACTACGTAATCTTAAAGTACTAAAAAAGT
The DNA here is from genome assembly GCA_030248155.1 of Sabatieria punctata. Classification (NCBI taxonomy): domain Eukaryota; kingdom Metazoa; phylum Nematoda; class Chromadorea; order Araeolaimida; family Comesomatidae; genus Sabatieria; species Sabatieria punctata. Next base: position 170,311 of record JASANB010004737.1, read on the forward strand.
TACGTAAAATCCACAATTTTCAACTTCAAACTCCAACTGGTAAGTTAGAAATGCGAGTTTGAAATTTTGGTCCCATAGTTAAGAGAGCCCATTTTCGCGGGCTTATATCTCGAGCGTGGAGCGTCGAATTCGGTATTCCTTTGCAGTGGTTTAACAACTCATCAAGGGGTATCAGTGCACCAACTTTCAACTTCCTGCGCCAAAGTTTCAATTTTGGGTCTGAAGAATGAGACTCGATCGGTTCAGAGACTGACTCTTAAGAAGCTTGCAAATGAAGAGAAAAGTGATGACAGCGGTTCTGGTCGTGGCAATCGGCAGATGGATTTAAGGAAAGAAGCAAACGTTTCAAAGAAAATGCAAAACGTTGCCCGTGATTTGCAAAATCGCTTAAAAGAAGCTGTCAAAGAGAACGACACCCTACAACAAAAGATTAGTAGCTTTGAAGAGCGCTGGAAAAGACGCCTGAATGTTGTGTTGTATGGCTTGCCAGAATGTGACAGCGTTAAGCCGGCCTACACTAAGTCTGACATGGAACGAGTGAAAACGTTAGCCAAAAAGGTTGGTGTTCCTACGGTGCATATTTTGAAAGCAAAGCGCTTGGGTCAGCAAGAAGTCGCCTGCGATTCTCCTCGTCCTCTGCTTGTTACTGTTCCCAACAAGAATCAACGACGACTTCTGTTGAGAAACGCCAAGCAGTTACGAAATCAACCGATGTGGAAATAAAGAAAAAAAATCGAGAAAAAAAGTTGGGCGTGAAAAAGATCAGGCGCCATATCACTGCTACCTCGATCATGGCTTTTGATATAAGTTTCAAAACCTCAGCTTTGTCTACAATTGACAGTTTGTATGCATCACTCTGCAGAACGACGATTGTCGTATGCATGCTGTTCGGTCACGTCCGAGGAATTTATAAGAACGGCTTGTCCTTGTTCGATTAGACCGTTGACTTTGTTACGCCATTAATACTAATTGTAATTCCCGTAATTACCGGCAGCAAGCACTATGTTGAGGGACCCATTAAGTGTTGTACCGAGCTCAATTTAAACCTGCTATGCTCAAGACCTATCGCTACACCCTAACCTATCCGTATAAGAAAAACTGACGCTGATTACATAACCGTATTACACATAGTAGTATTTCTTCTCCCATTTCTAGTCCACCCAGTTTGGCGCTGGTCCATAACCTTTATCAAAACACGTTTCAATCGTACTGTTCTGTACCATCAATTGTATCCTGACTAGGGTTCCGACGATATATCGATATCGATATCGAAAAGTCGATATATCGACCCTTTTTCCAATATCGATATCGATATCGATATCGCGATATTTCACACCGATATTTTCGATATTTTTTGAGCGGAAAAGTAGGGAAAACAAAACTGACACCAAGTATATTTCTCCGGAACAGTAAAAAACCTGTTTTTATGGACAACTAACAGTGGCATGATAGCTCTCAGAAACATCAATTTCTTGGCATTCTCAGCTTTCAGACAGCAACGCTTTAGGTTCTTAAATGTCTGCAGCAAAACTGAAGAGCTGCTCCCTCTGGACACTTGAAGCAGGAGGGCAGAAGCAGACATGGACTATAATTTGGGCTGAGAGGTGGTAAATTTTCAAATCCTCAGGGGCAGGCATGGGCTAGCATTTCGACCGAGGGGGTGTAGAATTTTCAATTCCTGAGGGGGCTGAGGGGGTGGTAAGCCAAAAGTCCGATTTTTGGCTAAATCAAGTTTTTTGGCTTATTTTTCATTAAAATAAGCTATTCTGAGCTCATTTACACCTAATCCAGGCATGTTTTTATCATAATTTTCTATACAAAATTCTTCCAAAAAATTCCTGAGGGGGTAGCGGCCGGCTGAGGGGGGTAGGTTAGAGCCTGAAAGGTGGCCAACGCCCTTCAGACCCCTCTTTGCCCATGTCTGCTCAGGGGGTAGCGCCAGGCTCATCTGATGGGTGCTTGATAGGATGGTAAGCAAAACAGTCCGATTTTTTACTAAAGACAAGGTTTTTTGGGTTATTTGTCATTAAAATAAGTTAAAATACAGCTATTCTGTCTGAGCTCATTTATGCCTAATGAGGATGGAGCATCGGCCTGAGGGGTCCAAATTTTCATTGAAGAGCTTCAGAAGAGCCACTACATTTCTGCGATTCTTTATTAAATTGATATCAGATCGCTGATTGTATCAGTGCTTGACTGATAACACTGAACAACAAATTTTTTTAAGCAGCGTTAGCACTTTGCTCTTTAAAATCCTCAGATATTCTTGCATAACAATAAGTATCGATATCGATCGATATTGAGCTGAAAATATCCATATCGATATCGATATCGAATCTCGACGAATTTTGATATCGTCGGAACACTAATCCTGACCAAATATTTTGAACTCAATTACTTTGTTGGTTTGGCTAACTCGAAGGACAGACAACAGTAGAAAGAACTTTTTTTTTCGAACAATTTTTATTATTACGAATATGGTTAGTAGAATACAGATATGGGTTAGATAGTAGAAAGAACTTCATGCGCCAAACTTTTTATATTTATTGTCAAATACTGTCGTCCAGGGAAACTCGTCAAGAATGGCGTCCACCGCATTAACCCACAAATCGACGTGCACTACGCCAGTGCTGTGTAGCCTATGTGCGATTTCTTTCATTGTCTCTCGGCTCTCTGCCGGTAGATTATCCCAAAATTGGCTCCAGACCGTCAAACACGTTGTAAATTTCGGTCGCTCAGCCGCTGGCGTCTGGTAAAAACGGAGTGCTTGGTAGCAAAGGTACCCGCTGATGCGCATCCTACGGTTCTGAGAGTATTCCTAACATACAAGTATTTTAACAAAAGTATCTTAAAAGATAGGATGGACTCAACAAAAGAACATTACGATACAATAAAAAATGGGTACAGCAAGAGTTTGCCCCACACTACAAATAGTGTCGCAGCTTCCACCACGTTCGCCCAAGTTACTTAGTTCGGCATGTACCCTTCACTACCACACGGCAACCTTGAAGATTCTAGATGAGGTTCGAAAGTGGTCCTTCTCTGCGTAATTACAGAGGCCACCAATCCAGCCGGACCAATGAACAGAGGACCCCGATCAGAAAATTTTCTGCAAGCATCGGTCAGGACAGAAATGACGAATTCGCCGTGATCCGTACTGCTTACTAGTTTTCCGACCAAGTAAACCTAAAAACAAAAGAATTAGTAGTAGTAGCTAATCAGTGGTAGTTAATTATCAGTGGAATAGTCTTACTCAAAATCAGGTTGCAGCTCGCTCATGTTTCGGTTAAAGATTTTAGTCTACGGTTCGGGTAAGAGCTCCAGAGCCACTGAGCCGTCTTTCATATCCGGTTATATTCTGTCATATAGTCCTGGTTGCAGTTAATGGATTAATCATGCATAAGAACGCAATCCACATTTTTTCTAGAATTGAATAAGGGTAAAGAACCTCAGTTCAATTTAACACTTCTAGTACTTGTTCAATTTCATTGTACCTAGCTCTAAAAAGTTTCATTCCACTGTTGAACAACTTTACATTTAGGTGGCCATGCATCATTTCATGGTCACTGGTTGAAAATGGTTCTAAAAAGGAACAGAGAAAAATCAATTAAAAGCTCTTTATCAGATATAAAGAAAAGGTCAATGTTATTCATTCACAGGCGCCTTGTCGAAGTTCTGTTCATGAGGCTGCAACGTTGACCATTTGGTCTTACAACTGACAGTGCTGCTGCTCGATTTGACTCAATCGAAGGGGCAGCTTGTTGTGTCTAGCGTTGTCAAGTAAATTAGTTGAGGAATTTACTTGCTTTTTAATTTACTTGCACCTCCACAAAATAATTTACTTACTTTTTAATTTACTTGCCCCAGTTTACCAACAATTTAATTTGATTTTAATTTACTTTCAACTTTTAATTAAATTCTAATTTACTTTTCCATACAAAAAGTTATGGAAAAGACCCTAAAATGATTGAATATCTGAGTACCGATTTCCGCTAAACTGCAAACACTATGAAATCTAGCTCCATCGTTTTGTTAACCTCTTCAAATAGTATCGTCGTGTTCTCGGCAAAATGCAGTTGTTCGTTCAATGCCTTTTAATTACTTTTTTCTAGGGACAGCAGATGCCATACAACTCTTAATTTGCCAAATCAGAAACAGTACAGGAACAGCAGACGAAAAGCTAATAGATACCTAATGCTCTTATTCAATGACAGGTTTCATGTTTATGAAACAAACGTGCTTTCACGTATCGGTGGTTACTCGAAACTGTAGTTTCTTTGACTGTACTGTACATACATTAGTGCAGGATTTGAAGCGAGATTTTTGAGAAACAAGTTTTGACAGTTGAGAAACCAGCAAATCACCAGTTTTCGTTTCTGCAACCAACACCTACATGCATACAGTAAGGTGTATAGGTATCTGTCCTCCTGACCAATCACTACATTGTATGTAGAGGGAAATCCGTTGGTTTGTTTATAACTAAATTAAGGGGCGAAAATGTCTATTCTCATGTTTTACAGACTTTTGGTGAAATGTCTCGCTAGATCAGTTCCTAATGCTACTCGCCGAGAATATGATTTCAAATTTACTATTTTGTTTGGTTGGACAGGTCAAGAATAGATCAGGAATATCACAAAATTTCAGAACGAAACTATGAGTTGCATGGTATCTGCAGCACAGTAGATGAGTTTCCAACAGGGAGAACATACATATGTGGTGCAGTCAAACAGACAGACAGAAAGAGCACAGAATAACAGCAAGTAGCTTGTGGGAGCCGACAACAACCGCAGATCGAATGGTCAGTGAAGCAAATTAGAAGTAAATTAGAAGTAAATTGAAAGTAAAATTTTCGGCCTTTTAAATCTAATTTAATTTACTTTTTACTTGCTTCGTCATTTTTCTCAGAGATTTAATTTTATATTAATTTACTTGCCATTTAATTTACTCTTCGTAAGTAAATTATTTTCGAATTTAATTTGATTTTAATTTTAATTTACTTGACAACGGTAGTTGCGTCCCTAGAGAGCCTTTTCCAGATCGTTCCCACCTGTCTTCAGATTGTCGCGAGCTGTCTTCAGAGTGAGCCTTCTGCAGATCGTTGTGAGTCTTGCTTAGATCTGCAGCGTAACCGTCTCCATGCGTTGTCAGTTGCTGACACTCTGCCCCAACTGCTCCGCTCTGTTCAGCTCTGCAGTGGCTTTCTCTCTGTCCTTCTCCCAACCCAACCGGTCTTCGGCGCCGGCAGCTCTGCTCTCAGCATGTCCACCTCAGGTGTTCCTGCAGCTGCAGCAGAGGCTCTCACGGACTCTTCCAGTCGGCGCTCCTTACCACTCGAGTCGTCATCACCTTCTGACCGTTGTCAAACTATGCGCATGTGGGCGAATTTCGCGGCAACTATGAAACTAAAGTGACATATCACCTTTTCATTATAAATGTATGAAATTATAACATTGCTCGCGACCTACCTACGGTTTTCGTCCTACGCGGTAGGATTTCCTAAGACCGGCCATCCTAAGCAAAGTTTTATGAATTGTCCTACGGCCCGCGCGGCGTCCTAAACGGCAAGATTTAGGAAATCCTACGTCCTAAATTGCTTTATGAATACGGGCCCAGGCATACATGGGCCGGAAAAATCCGGAGGGGGGTAGGAGGGGGGAGAAGTCCTCGGGGGGGGGGGGGGGTCCCGAAAAAAGGCCAAAAAACGCCTATGTTGCCTTAAATAAGCGAAAATTTCCTCCCTCCGGGAGGGGGGGTGGGGGGGGGGGTTGACCGGCGAGGGGGAGATGGAGTATGTATGGACGGCCGAGGGGGGTATGGCCCGGCGAGGGGGGGTTACCCCCGGCCCATGTATGGGCGCAGGTCATTAGGATAATCCTAATTTTCTCAAGACTGTGTCATTATAAATGTATGAAATTATAACATAAGATATACACAGTTTTGAAGAGTTTCTGCAAATTTCAGGTCATTTGGCCAACATCTGCGGAAATGACACAAAAAAGAGAGTTTCTATTTAGCGCTATTTCTATAGGCATTAAAATTAACAAATTTCACATAGTCGTCAATTTCACAGGATTGGGTCAAGCCCGGTCCACCAAATTTTAACGCACAACATCTTCCCTATCTGGCACATAAGTTACAAATTTCAGCCAGTTTGGTCAAAGTTTGCTGAAATGGCAGCAAAAGAAAATTGTATCACATTTGGGTACTCCCTATATAAAATGTTACCTGCCATCTTCGGTGACTGTCTTCACTATGTTAGACGGCTTCACGTCGCGGTGACTGATCTTATGCTTTTCTCGCAACTACTCAAGGCCATTCACTAAAAATATCGAAAGAAGTTTAAGAGTCGGTCTCTTAACCGATCGAGTCTCAGTATTCAGTCAGACCCCAAAACTGAAACTTTGGCCCATAGAGCTGTAAGTTGGTACACTAATACACACTTATGAGTTGTCTTTCGGTCCCAAAGAATTACATTAGATTTACATTACATTACATTAGATTAGATTACATTACAAAGAATTTAAGAGCCAGTTTTTCTAGGAATCGACTTTTGCTCCTTAACCTCCAGACAAATCTCAACTTTTTGTCTCCGATTTGGCTAAAATTTTGTATTTTGGTTTAATTTGACCTAAAAAGACATTTTATCACCTTCCCAGCAACTATTTGCCACCAACATCAGTCGGTTATAAGATCTTGCCATCATTGACGCAAAATTCCACCTTATGACCAGTAAAATAAGCAACATGCAGCACTAGCTTTTGAGCCTGTCTACAGTATTTGGACCAACACCGATTATTCATCACAATACCTTTGCCATCATTGATGAAAAATTCCACGTTTTGACTATAGTATTATAGTAAAATCGTACCTAGCGGTTTAGGCCGTGAAGCCATTGTGCGTTGGCCCAGCCTACGCACGTTCATCCACTCTGAGGGACAAGTTTGTTTCTTGTGGCGAAGTGTTAGTCATGGGCACCAGCAGTGGAAAAGTCGGCCAGCACTAATGCAGCTCGCACGTTTACCCAGCTGGTAGGCGGTAGTTGGCTTCTAATGCGGTCACCGCGCCAGCGTCTTTGCCAGTTGTCTTGTTGCCCATTTGAGTGAGTAAATGTTATAGCTGCGACGAACGTGGCCACGTCTTATCAGTGCTTTGGGGCCTCACGGCAACTGTGTACAGGTGCAAAAGAGCTTCTGCTCCCAAAAAATTTTAAGAAAGGTTACAAAGAAAACAATGAAATCACATGGAGTTTTGGGTAGGTAGTCCCAAAAATACCAAATTTTCGGTATGGGTTCGATATACCTAATAAACAGTACCAGACATATGTAGCTACTTTACATGTCTTTCAGGCGTTTCACATTTCTTCCGTGCACTTGCGGTTCAACCGGTTAAGAAAATACGCTAATTCGATTTGGAGGTTGTAGCATACAGTATGCTATAATGAGATTTGGTTTCTTATGGCTCCAATCCAACACAGTCTAATAGATCTTTTTGCAAAAGTTATGGAGCGCACCTGGTAAGTAATTACCGGCTTCTTTCAATAGCACAACAAATCCAAACGAAGCTGGTTTTTTTCAGATTATCAATATGTAACCAGACCCGGATACACTGCGGCTGAACCGGAGTCCTCCAGATAGCTGTCGTTGAGTGCAAGCCTTGTCTTTGGACAAAATATTTTCGTCATCGGTTTGGTAGTGATCAGTGTTGTGCGGAACGAAAATTTTCCGAATTTAGTTACTAAATGTTAGTTTTAACTTTTCAAATTTGAATTTAGTAAGTAAGAGTTAGTAACTAAATTCGCTCTCTGACTTTAGTAAGTTACTCAAAAATTATCGAGTTACTTAGTTACGAGTTTAGTTAAAATAAACTAGCAGAAATAGGTCATTAATGCATTTAACCGATTTGTTTTAGCTCTGTAGAGCTCATTGCGTTCAAAATATTCGCAAAGAAACAGTATTTCTCATTATTTTCTATAAAAATTTCGAAATATGACCGGTAGTTTATCAAAAAGCTCCATACAGGAACAATGAAAATATAGAAATATGTAGACAAAAGAAAGGGTCAGGGGGCCTGCCCCCACGCTACTTAGGCCAGACTTTCAGACGCAACAATTGCCAGAATCGCTTGTAAAACAGCACTTTTTATCTGCCCCTTGTTGACCAGACTCAAACCTCAAAGTCCCTTTTGGCGGATGACCTGTGCATACGTAGGTATGTATGCATACAGTGTACATAAAAAATTGCAAATGCCAAGACGTTTTTTCGCACAAGTTTTTTAAAACTAGTGAAAGCTTGTGCCCTCTTTAGAGACCCCAGAATCGGTAGAACCTGAATGATGCCCCAGGATTTTTGAGAATTTAGACTCCAAACTAGATACTTATAGCCAAGGCGCCTATCTTTAACACTATAACTAAACTGAATGTTACTAAACTCATAACTAAGTAACTCGATTTTTTACTTAGTAATTTCCTGAAAATGAGTTTAGTTTGAGTTGAGTTTAGTTAAGCGAAATCTGAGTTTAGTTAGTAAAAGTTAGTAACTAACTAACTAACTAATGTTTTTACTTAGTAAATAACTAACTAAATTTAACCGGCACAACACTGGTAGTGATGCTTGCTTACCTACATATTTCGAAGCTAGTTGAGCCTCTATTTATACATAGTTGAAATCTGTACTTTTGTGAACTACTCTATTTTTAAGTTTATATGATTTTCTACTTGTACTGTTAATATTCTCAGACTTTTTATAGTTTTATTTTTAAGCATTTTCAGTGTATAGTACAGTGAAGAAGTTGTTGTTGTTGTTGTTGCCTTTGTTTTGTTCCTTTATCCGTGTATCTTGTACAACATGCTATTTTCTATAGCAGTGAGGTTTGTTTTAACGGGAGAAATCAATAAAAGCTACAATTTTGATTAAACGGCAGAAAATCAGCTGCAGAATGCATAGTACCGTATAGTGCTGTTTATAGTACCCCCCTATTTATAGTACCCGGGGTACTATAAATGGAGACAGATTTTTATTCTGAAATAAGCTGTTATAAATACAAAACGGGCAAAAAATACAGTATTTTTGGTGGCAAACCTTGTTTGTACGAAGAAAAACAGTAGATAATGCAATCATAGAGGTTCTGATGTATGTACATAAGCCTTTTTTTACATCAATTCGGTAATTTGGGCAAAGAACATCACATACTATTGTTAGTTTCTTATAGAGCAGACTTCGTAGGTGCCATATATAGTACCCGGGTACTATAAATGGATTCAATTTTATTTTCGCTAAACCCTAAGTGCCATATATAGTACCCGGGTACTATAAACAGCACTATACGGTAGGTTCTGCAGAAATCGGCTGACTGGTATGCATTCAGAGCAGTACACATATCTGCACAGTTCCATGCAATGTACAGAGCAGATATTTTCTGCAGTTTTGCTGCAGACAAACTATGCACTTTAGAACAGAATAATCGTTGGACGCTGAAGCTGCATACCACATCTGCAGAATTTCTGCAGAGAATACGCAGAATTTAACAGAGTGCATTGAGAGAGTAATAAACCGGATTTTGGCTACCTGCCGTGTTGACACTTAACTACGCCACCGTCCATTATGAGCAGACATTAAATCTATGTGTTTGTTTGCTGGTTCAACTGCGTTACTTAGTTGCTCTTGGCTGCGGCGATCCCTTGATATATAGAGTTTAGGTTATGGTTATGTCAAGTCTCCTTTAGTGTTAATTTATGGGTTTGCTGGCTGTCTACTCTCCATTAAGTCTCGGGAAAAGAGCACATGAAGTGTCACTATACAAGGCGATGATAAAAAAACAGTCGACTCCTAGTAGAAGATCTCTGCAATAATAATGTTCTCTATCTGCCTTTAATAGGCGTCTACTCTCGCTTATATAATTTTAATGGTCTCTTGTGGTTTTAAGTAATGAGCCCAATACGAATAAAAGTTGTTTCAGTTACTATTGTTACGCTTGTCCAGTAAAATAAATCATGGTGCAACCTATCCTGAGACACGTTTACATAAGGCAATCACACAAACATTAAGAGGGCGCACAACTTGGCCTCTTTATCTTCGCAAAAACAACACTAAAATTCGCTATCATTTGTGGTGCCTGCACCGTTATATTGTTAAACTGAAAGCGGTATAAAATTAAAAATCCAGCTATGTATTCTAATAACAGGAAGCAGAAAACAGCAATATAATACACGGTCATCAATAAATTTTAGCTGAAACTCGACAGTTACTGCCAAATTATCGTTATGTAGTGCGAGCCGCTCAACGCTGTATTTTGGCTGTTGGATGCAGCGAGATGAGCCTGTCCACAACCAAGACACATGAATCGGAATTAGTGTTTGGATTAGTGCCAAAGATCTTCGATAATTACGTAAGCGTATTCCACTTACGCTTCCAATCTCTGAAAAGAGCATTTTACTTTAAATCTAAATCCATTTCAAATTAACACAACGTGAACTACCTTTCTTCGTGAAATTAAAAACAGCTGCGTTATTTTCGTAGATCTAGGTTTGCTTTAGCCTCTTCAGACTGGAAGTGGCCAAAGAAGTTGGAATCGCCATCAGTGGACAGTGCCAGGTATGGTTCCCAATTCGCCTTCTGCTCATATGGAATGCCAAGGCACACAGCATCTGCAGCAGAAGTCGAACTTCTGATTCTCGACCAATCTGAGTGACTTGGACCAGCCACATGCTTCGGGTCATAGTATGTGCATATTGTACCTAAAGCCAGGTAATAAATACACAACCAAGTCTTAACTTAGGTTACTCACTTCAAGAGCACTGTGATAGTAAGCATCAGTGGATGATGCTGTGCACTCAACTGCTGCACCTAAAATTTCATTCTAATAGACAAACACAGAAAATACTACAACCGTTACTTCCATCGCAGTCTGGAAAGTTAGCCATGAAATCATTGGCCTTCACGACACGCCAAGCATGAGGAACATGGAATGTTTTGCGAATTCAAAGTTACCAACCCTTGGCTGCCCATAGGTGTAGAGCGAAATTCTTTGTTGCAATACAGGTATAGTAAATGCTTAGCCAGATTATGCAATAAGTGCTAGAGCACCTCCAAATGAGTGACCAGTGAAAGTTATACTATATAGTGGGAATTCAATTGATGTGTGGTATAACTGCTTTTTCAGAGGTGGCCATACAGTGTTCAGAGCATCAAGAAACAGTTTGTTAACCTTTCCACCAATTCCCCGGAATTCCATGCTACGTTGAAAGGACTGGTTCAGTTTCCAGCATGAAATGCTGCTATAATGCTGCCTTGAACATGATCACTAGCAACAAAGTCAGTGCATGGCTTTCCAGACAACTTGCATGCTTGCTGCATCACTTTAGCTAATTGAATCTGACTATTACTTGTTTCTAAACACTCTCATTGGTTCATACTACTGTATGCAGCAGCAACAAACTTTAGCGTGGCTATTGCTCCTCTTTCTAAATACGAACTCATGTAGGTTAATTTTCTTAAGTACAACTTAGCAACAAACTGTAACTGTTTTTACCATTGTATTTATAACTTAAGCTTGTCCCAGGACAGTCATATACTATGCTGTCAGCGAAACAGCGAAACCACAAATATGCTGTCTCTGTCGTTGCCGAACCTTGATGCCGGCCAGATAGATGTCTAGTTGTAGGTATGTAGTAGGTACCTAGTGAAAAGACGGCAAAAAACACAGTAACAAAGTCGCAACTGTCGAATTATCAGGAAGATACTGCAGATTATAAGGAAATTCTATTTGCTTTGTAAAACTAATGTATCTTGAAATGTGACCAAGAAGCGTAGAACTGGCGCCAAGCAAGAGCCAGCAAGGTCAGATTTGTGCAGTATGTGCTACCGTTGTCAAGTAAATTAGTTGGAGAATTTACTTGCTTTTTAATTTACTTGCACCTCCATAAAATAATTTACTTACTTTTTAATTTACTTGCCCCAGTTTACCGACAATTTAATTTGATTTTAATTTACTTTCAACTTTTAATTAAATTCTAATTTACTATTCCATACAAAAAGTTATGGAAAAGACCCTAAAATGATTGAATATCTGAGTACCGATTTCCGCTAAACTGTAAACACTATGAGATCTAACTCCATCGTTTTGTTAACCTCTTCAAATAGTGTCGTCGTGTTCTCGGCAAAACGCAGTTGTTCGTTCAATGCCATTTATTTACTTTCTTCTAGGAACAGCAGATACCATACAACTCTTAATTTGCCAAACCAGAAACAGTACAGGAACAACAGACGAAAACCTAATAGATACCTAATGCTCTTATTCAATGACAGGTTTCATTTTTATGAAACAAACGTGCTTTCACGCATTGGTGGTTACTCGAAACTGTAGTTTCTTGTACTGCACTGTACGTACATTACTGTAGTGCAGAATTTGAAGCCAGATTTTTGAGAAACAAGTTTTGACTGTTGAGAAACCAGCAAATCACCATTTTTCGTTTCTGCAATCAGCACGTACATACAGTAAAGTGTATAGGTATCAGTCCTCCTGACCAATCACTACATTGTACTTAGAGGGAAATCTGTTGGTTTGTTTATAACTAAATTAAGGGCCGAAAATGTCTATTCTCATATTTTACAAACTTTTGGTGAAATGTCTCACTAGTTCAGTTCCTAATGCTACTCGCCAAGAATATGATTTCAAATTTACTATTTTGTTTGGTTGGACAGGTCAAGCATAGATCAGGAATATCACAAAATTTCAGAACCAAACTATGAGTTGTATGGTATCTGCAGCACAGTAGATGAGTTTTCGACAGGGAGGGGAGAGCATATGTGGTGCAGTCAAATAGACAGACAGAAAGAGCACAGAACAACAGCAAGTAGCTTGCAAGAGCCGACAACAACCACAGATCGAGTGGTCAGTGAAGCAAATTAGAAGTAAATTAGAAGTAAATTGAAAGTAAAATTTTCGGCCTTTTCAATCTAATTTAATTTACTTTTTACTTGCTTCGTCACTTTTGTCAGAGATTTAATTTTATTTTAATTTACTTGCCATTAAATTTACTCTTCGTAAGTAAATTATTTTCGAATTTAATTTGATTTTAATTTTAATTTACTTGACAACGGTAGTATGTGCCAGGGACACAGTGCAATATGTGTGCAAAAAATCACTGAACTCGGTTCAAAATTGACAAAGATATGCTCTTTACAAGGCAATCTTTTATTGGGCAAATTTTCGACCTGACAACATTCAAGGCCCAAAAACTCAATTAGATGTATATTTTTTCTCGATTTTTTGTGCTATCAAAAGTTAATAGATAGCGCTACATTTTTATGAAATAAAAAAATGGGGGTCAATACCTTTGACGGGGTCAAATTTGGCCCAGAAGGGGTTCGAAAAAAAATTTTTGTCTCGAATCTGGTCATGTAGGGCATCGTTTGAAAGAGAACGCTCATGTGATTATAAATATGCAATCCGCAAGTTTATACGTTCACTGGTTCCAGAGTTATAAGCCGAGATCTGAGGTTCGGTCGAAAAATTGAGTCTCACAAAAACGACCGGGAAGGTGATAAAACATCTTTTTAGGTTAAATTATACCAAAATACAAAATTTTAGCCAAATCGGAGACATAAAGTTGAGATTTGTCCGGAGGTTAAGGAGCAAAAGTCGATTCCTAGAAAAACCGGCTCTTAAAAACTTCGCCATTATTTTCACTATTTTGAAAAATATTTTCGCCATTATTTTCACTATTTTGAAAAATTTCTGTTTGGTTCACCATTTTTTTCAAACCCCATATTGTATGCAGTATTTCTGCTTACCGTTTTGCACTGTACACGTACATTCAAATTTTGTCAAGCGAAGGAAGGTCCAAGTTAATTCACAAAAGCCTAGGCTAAGCGCTCAGCTGAATAGAATCTCCAATTTAGAGAAATTCGGTCAGAGCTGGGCATTTTATGACAATTTTTTGCAAGAAGTTAGAGATTCCTGTTGGAATGTGATTTGATCGGGCTTCCGCGATTAGGACTGAAAGACCATTACTTTCATGCCTGTAATAATGTGGAAGTTCGCAAATGGTTATATATGATTAATCATTAAATTTCTTGACAAATTTTGTTGTGCTCTTAGCTGAAATAGTGATAAAAGGTACATAATTGACAGTGGATTTATTGCTGTGTTTGGTTACGAAGCTAAGATGACCAGTTTCTCTGTAAGTCGAATAATTCGTTCGTCACGCAATTTCTATCATTACATATTTAACATCATGTGTAATATCCTTATGTAAACGCCAATGTAAATGTTTTACTCAGTGCACAGCAAGTGACTGACTGAACTTCTTCTCACGAATGAACGTTGCAACCCAATGGCTTCATAACATAAGCGCTCAACAACTCCATACTTTGCCAAATTGGCCTTGTTCCTTCCAAATTTGGCCAAATTCCAAATTGGTCGCGGGCTATCGTGCTTGGCACCGATCTGTAGCCAACAAATGGCGCTACAATAATCTGAAATAAAAAAAACCCATATAGGGGGGTTCCAGACGAGCTAGGGGGGCGGGAAGGGGGTCGAAAAAAATTTTTTTCGTCAAAATCGAAAACCGACCAAAAATTCTAAAAGTACTCTAAAAGTTACGTAAAATCCCCAAATTCTAGGTCCCAACTGTTTTTAGCAGGAAAGAAATTCAAGTTCGAAATTTTTGCCCCATAGTTAAGCGAGCCGATTTTCAGACGGCTGTATCTCGAGCGTGGAGCGTCGAATCGGGAAATCCTTTGCGGTGGTTACATAACCCATCGATATGTATTAGTGTACCAACTTACAGCTCTCTAGGCCAAAGTTTCAATTTTGGGTCTGAATAAGGCAAAGGGCCAAAACTCGATCAGTTCAGAGACTGACTCTTAAATTATGGGCTCACTTTTTAATTTCAATTAAATTAATTAATTGAAATAGTTTTCCAATATTTTCAATTACAATTATATTTTCAATTAAATTATGGAACTTCGGAAAATTTCAATTACGCCGAATTTTTTCAATTATTTTTTCGTTTTTTTGAAAATTGTTGTATTTTTGGTGTTAAAAGACAGAGTCTCAGGATTTAGAAAAATGTCCATGTAAAAGTTTAGAGACACCTGGTTAGTCTGCTGCCCAACCAGGCGAAAAAATTTCAAAAAAGTTACCTTATAAAAACGCCTAAAATGACATTCTGGGGGTAAATTTACGGTTAGTTCATTATTTATTATATATCATCAGTACATAATCTAAAGTGTCATCAGTACATAATCTAAAGTATATCATCAGTACATAATCTAAAGCACAAAAAATGTATCGAATTAAAACGCGACGATAGCTCTAAACCAATCGGATTAAAACGCGAAATAAATAAAAAACGCGTCACAGTTATGGTGCAGGGCGCAAAGACCGCTTCGTCCATTGCTGCGATTAGGGGCGCTAGCCTGCAGCATCACTAACTAGACTAGCTAGCTGTGTAACCCCAATATAGACTTCTTGGCTAGAATACCGTTTGTTGGAGGCAACGGGAGCGCTACATAGGCTGGACTGAAGATAGGAGAGGAGCTCGCTTTCCTCTTCTGTACCGTCGGGCCGGTTGTTAAGTTGCCATGTCAAGTCCAAATTCCTTGCACAATTTTGGACATTCCTCTTCGGTACTGTCTTGACGGATCTTTCGGGTCAGAAATAACGTCAGGAATCAGATCGGATCGGATCGGCAGGGAAGACATGCTACAACCTCCAAATTCAGTTAGCGTATTTTATTTGTTCACCGGTTTAACTGCAGAGTATTTTATGGTTAACCGGTTTAACTGCAAGTGCACGGAAGAAAAGTTGAAACGCCTGAAAGACATGTAAAGTAGCTATACAATAGTGCACAAAAAATGTCCTCTCCACTATTTCGGGTTCACTAAAATCACTCTTTTTCAATCATCAATTCGTAACGAATTTGAACCAGATTTGGAGGGTAGGAGCCCAATTAGTCCGCCTATTTGTGTTAGCGTTTCGGCGCCAAAATTAGTCTATCTTTTAACACTATAACTAAACTGAATGACTCATAACTAAGTAACTCAACTTTTTACTTAGTAAATTTCCTGAAAATGAGTTTAGTTAGGCGAAATCTGTGTTTACTTAGTAAAAATTAGTAAATAACAAACTAATGTGTTTACTTAGTAAATAACTAACTAAATTCAAGCGGCAAAACAGAGGTTCGTAACCGATAACATTTACTCGGACTCCTGGACTGCTCGTGCCCCGACCAACCCTTTGCCACAAGAAACTTGTTCCTCCGAGTGGACGAGTGTAGGCTGGGCCAGGGCACAGTGGCTTCACGTCTAAACCGCTAGGTACGATTTTACTATAGTCCATCAGTGTTGCCAGGTCCAAAAAGTCAAATCACCCTAAATCACGAAAAAAATTCCCAAAAATCCCCATAAAAATACCAAAGCCCCCTAAAAAATCCCCCCAGCAAACCAAAATTCAACTTTGCAGCTGCAGAACGGTATCTATGCTGTTTGTTTAGCGAAAGGACAGTAAAATTATAGCGTATTTGTAGTTGACTTCTTCCTAAAACTGCGATTATCAAGGTATTTGCCTAATTTTCTGTTAATTTTCTAAAAAAAAACAGCACACCTGACCAGGACCATGTGCAACAATAGCACCGATTGGCTCTGATTACTGGACGCGGAGCCATCTGAGATTACCATCAGGAAGCACGATGCCATGGCCCAGGGGCGGAGGAGCCTCTCCGTTCAGAAGCAGGAGGTAGGTTGTCCCTACTTCGCGGCGTCCTTTGCCAATTCATTAGTTTAGCAGATGGTATGTTTCGTTGTCCGCCACTCTTATAGTGGTTGTTGTTGCTCTGCAGTGACCGAGTTACAGAAACAGCTGTTTCACTGAAAACAATAAATTAATCAGATCAGACACCAAAAAAACAACACCGCTCACTGGCTTCTCTGGACAAAGAGAGTGAAGGAAAACAAGCCTCTGTATTCATCACGGCGTCATAGTTATGCCGGGCGACAAGACCGCATTAACTACACTAGACAGCTGTGTAACCCCCAATATAGACCTCTTGGCTAGAATACCGTTTGTTGGAGGCAACGGGAGCGCTACATAGACTGGACTGAAGATAGGAGAGGAGCTCGCCTTCCTCTTCTGTACTGTCGGGCCAGATCCATCGGAATCCGACATCTTTATGCTGCAACCTCCAATTCAAATAGTGTATTATATTTGATCACCGGTTTAACTGCAGCGTATTTTATTGTTAACCGTTTTAACTGCAAGTGCACAGAAGAAAAGTTGAAACGCCTGAAAGACATGTAAAGTAGCTATAAAATAGTGCACAAAAATGTCCTCTCCACTTTTTCGGGTTCACTAAAATCACTTTTTCAATCATCAATTATTAACGAATTTGAACCAAATTTGGAGGGTAGGTGCCCAATTAGTTCTGAGCTGTAAGCCCTTCTAATTTACTGTTATTTTACTAGTGGTTTTTATTTTGCTAATACTAAATTTACTACAAATTCAGTCCTTCAATTAAAATTTTATTTATGTTTTACTAATCTTTGTTTTACTACTGTGAACAAAACTTCCAACTCATTGGGCGCAACGAACAGCAAGATCAATGGGTTGAGAGATCGCAACACGATTAACCGCTTGTGGTAACAGCGGTCACCAACTGGGGCTTGTTCACCTCTCAAAGTGAGCTGCAGTCTATCAAGGCGCGGATAATACCGCCTGTCTGGCAACAAACTAATGGCAGAAACGCACGACATACTGTAACCAAATTTTTGCCACAAAACTATAAGTTAGTAAACATACGTAAAGGAATCACAAAAACAAGGTTATCGGCTTTACTTGAATCCAGCTTTGTCGCCTTGCAGGAGCTTTCTGTAAAAAAATAAGGTTGGCCGTTGGACGAGACAGTTGGCTTTTGAACCACTGCATTGGGAGGTTTGGTTAGGTCTACTATAAAACAACTAACTAGTTCACGGCTGCCGTAGACACATGAATGAGAGAGAGGAGCGCGGAGAAAATAAATTTAACATACGTCTTCACGAACGGCTTCTTGTAACAGATACTCGAGGCGGCTGCTCTGCGCGGCCCACGACGATTAGCAGCTTCCTGAGTTTCATCTTTATTCGGAGGAACTGCTAACGCCCGGTTTGTTCATTAAAGCGTGTAAGAAGTGCGCCAAATTCGTGCTAGGCAAATTGTCCTTGATCTGAGTGGAATGGCCGCAGTAAAAGTGTGAGTTTTGGATTATTGTTCGAGTTGTTAATACTAGTGTTCAGACGATATAAAAATTCGTCGATATTCGATATCGATATTTTCATCTCAATATCGATCGATGTCGATATTTTCATCTCAATATCGATCGATATCGATATTTTCATGTCATAATCGATCGATATCGATATCTATATCGATATTTATAGTTATGCAAGAAAATCTGAAAATTTTAAAGAGCAAACTGCTCTTGCTGCTTACTCATATCATAAAAATCGCAGAAAGGTTGTGGCTCTTCTGAAGCCCTTCAATGAAAAAGTTGACCCCTCAGGCCGATGCGATGCCCCACCCTCATTAGGCATAAATGAGCTCACACAGAATAGCGTATTTTAACCTATTTTAATGACAAATAAGCCAAAAAATTTTGACTTTAGTAAAAAATCTAATTGCTTTGCTTACCATCCTTTCAACCACCCATCTGCCCGGCGCTACCTCAACAAACTTAGCTTGTGTGTGTGTAAGCAAGCATTTGCAGAGGTACAAAAATTAATCTTTCTGTCAGGTATCAACATATTGTCAAACTGCTGTAAGCTGTCAACGTCTAGTGAGAATAATTTTGTGTGCAACCTTTGTGAATGACGGCTCACCAGAAAGGTCTGTTTGGTAGTACGCCAAAGAAGCAAAAAAATCTGCCACTGCCCATCCAGCCCTCATCTTTCTAAACAGATCGGCGGGTAGCTTTGAACGCCATCATTTTTCCAAACGTTCAGCCACCATGCTTTGATTTACACACAGGCATGTTTGCAATCTTCCTGATATTTTGGAATAATGAAATCTGTGGCATGTTTAGATGAAAAATACCATTTGGAAATGTGACTAACCACGTCATCTAAACTTGCATGTGTCGCACCAATAATACGCATAATATACCTACACTAGATTACAGGGCGCAAGTGACAAATTTTCCAAAAAAGTGAGCCTGAAATTGCGCAGTTTTTGCTATACTGTATAGGTGGAAAACTCGGATACGTGCTGCGAATTTTAAGTTTCGTGTAAAAAGTGCGCTGTAGAGATGGTTTCACTTATCTTCATTAGGTCGGGTCGGTTATGTTTACTTACCTGGGAACATCGCGACTTAACGGGAACGTATTAGTTGACGGAACTGTTTTAGGTCTAGACTCGAACGATTAACCCGATTCTAACAACGCGGTCATGCCAACATTCCTTGGAAAGTGGCCTCATCTATGATTTGGACTATGTCCGCTTCATCCATCTCAATGAATGAATGAACAACATATCGAAGCTGAGAATATTGGATAACCCAACACTTGAGGTGGCTGAACAAGGTGCGTACTTAAACTTCTATACATGGAACATGCGTCTATCCACCCCACCGACTTGCGCCAGATCCCCCTGAAGGTAAACTAAAGAAGACGATTTTTCCATCCCACCCCCTCCTCCGAAATCAACACCTTTTGCAGGTTTTTTAGTTTAAATTTCCAGACTAAAATTTCTTGAAATTGCCTGTCACACCTTGCGCACTTTCTAGCTGTAAAAAAGCTGTAATTGTTACTTTTGAGCGTTTTTGGTACTCTACCTCGAATTTGCGCTCATACCCTCAGACAAGACCAGCAGATACTCTCTCCCTTCAGCGGATGACATTTTTTATAGGCCCTGCCCGACCGGATTGGGTATACTGCCAGATAAATTTTGACAGATTTTTGTTTTCAGGCGTTCGTTTGAGTTCTGCTTCATTCGACTGCAGTGGACTACGTTACCGGTCTAGATTGACTAGATCACACTGATTGTAGTGCTGCTTAAATAACTGTTATGTTGTCATAATAAGTTCGTTTCGATTCCATTGATGCATGTAACAGGGACCCGGGGGTCAGCCCCATCCGACTTAAGGCAGACTCCCCGATTTGGGAACGCGAAGACGATTTTCTTCTCGCAAGTAATTTTTTAGCAAATTTTGGCGATTTTTATAAGTTCAGACACAGATTGCTAAAATCCCCTCTAAAACAGCACTTTTAATCTGCATTTTAGCCCAAATTAGCAATTTTTGACGATTTTTAGCCGAAAATTTGCGATTTATGAGCGTTTTTAATACACGGACCCCTTCCCTTAGAATATTGGCTCTGAGCCCCCGGCCGGCGCCAGACCTCCAACCCCCATCACCCTTCGGCAGATGACCTGATACATGTTTTGCTTTGTGTATGGTACTGCTGTTATGATTTCATGCCCTCACATGCGTGCAGAGAGATCAGGTATTGATAAATCCATCATAAACTTGCAATAAATAAATCAGGTTATGAGAAAAAATTCGGTCGGTTCCTGTTACCGGTATTTGTCCGAGAACGCCTGTTTTGGCTCAACTCGATGATTAAAATGGCTGCTGATAATAGACGATTCAGTTGTGCATAAATGGAGATGGAGTAGTATATGGAAGGAGAAAAGCATATCAAATTTTTCAGCACCCAGGTTGCTGCAGAGGAACCCATCTTCCCTGCACACCGGCGTGTTTATTTTATTGCGTTCTTATATGATGTTCAGTGCCGGTCATGTCGAGTCGAGTGCATTTCAGCGAGATGCAGGTCGGATGGATCTGCTCAGTATTTGATTGACATCCATTTTAAAATTTTACCGCAATCCGTCAACTACTGCCCCGTAAATCGTAACTTGGCTGATACAAACTTTAGTGATTCTTCGACAAAATATATCTGTTTAAAATTTAATGACCAACATTTTAAAAAAAATTTGTCACAATCGCTCCACTACAGCCAAAGTTACGCGCTCGTAAAGTCGGAGCCACAGACTGGCTCAGTAGTGATCGACAAAATTTGTTCACAGACAAACAGAGTACATAATCGGGAAGATTCCCTGAACAGGTGATTTCGAAAGGATTAAAAACAAATTCTTGCGATGCGCCGTCCTGATAAACATGGTTAGCACTCGATAAGAACAGTTTCTCGGACTTAGTCGTTAATGTAAGACATGTAAGTTTGGTGTTTTAAACTTTTTCTGACGTTTTTACTGATTTTTCGTCGAAATTAAAGTAAATGAAGTAGTTAATTAATAAATTTAGAAGTTAAATAGTCGAAAAAGAGTGTAGGGAACGTTATCACAATCAACCGGCACTGAAAGTTACTAAAATTAACTCGGTCTCAGAGATTTTGGATTTAGGTGTTCTTGTGGGACTCGATCACAATGACAACTTATCCTTTTCTAAGCATTGTGTTAAAATCGCCAGCGATGCATCTAAACGAGCACATTTGATTCATAAAGCTTTTTCATACTGTAACCCCAAATTTCTTACTGAGCTTTTCAAGACGTATGTCACGCCTAAATTAGAATATGCCACTGCTGTATGGAACCCATACAAAAAGAAAGATATATTTGTGGCTTCTATTTTCCTGAGTGAGCAATTTAGTCCTGGTGCCTTTTCATTAACATTGGAAGTGACTTCAAGACGCAAAAATTTTAATATCACGGCCCATCGCTTTGTAACAAAGCTTTGCGCCATTTTCCCAGACTGCGAGCGGCGGACAGACTCAGGCAGGGCAGGGGCCTGAACTAGCCGTTCTCCACTCGTAGCAATCGCCTGTAATTTATACACGAAATACTGTTGTGTGCTGCGCAAAAGTTCTAAACTCTAAGCCGATCTTGTGAGTGGACTTCAATTTCTAGATGTTTGGCGTTTTTTCACAGATCGCCCAACCCCTGAACTGATAGTGACTGTAGGGCTGTTTGTGCGTTCTAAGGCAACCGCTGTGTTCAGGACTGAGTTCGAGGCGGCCGTGAAGGTGGCAAGTAACAATCCGTCGCTGGTATCCGACATCTTGGGTGAGATGGACTGCCTTCTGAAACTCGACACCATGCCGAAACCGAAGGCCAAAACCAATGCGGCCAGTCAACAGGAGCACCAGAGAGCGGCGTGCGTGCGACAGAGCAGAGCAGACTGTTGGACAGAGTAAGTTTTAAAGTCTATTGTGTTTGTGCTGCTCTCCTTTTGAAAGGCTGTCTTAGACATGGCTAACTTTCAGATCAATCAATATCTACATACCTGCCGTCTGCGATGAGAACGGCCAGCTGGCAGTTGGCCTGGGCTCGGGTGCTGATGTTCGCAACGCGCCAGAACACTGTATTCCGGTGCCGCGTAATATTGGCGCGCACACAACAGCCCGCAGCCGAATCCGAGTGGCAAATTGGGCATGCAATCAAGTTCTGGCGATGCAGTTCAGTTGGGCCAGCTTCGCATGACGCAAGTCCAGCGCAACTATTTTGCGATATAATCGTACGCGGCTGGATGGGTGAGATACCTCGGTCCTCGTCTGGCGGCCGACCGCTACCCCAACACCGTCAAAGGCGTACAAGACATGCCCTGGGATACCGAGGTGCGAGTGATCGATGCGGACTGCCCGGCGGTTGGACCGTTGGATGACCGTCGGTCAAGATACACGGCGGACTGGTAATGATCTAGCTGTCCAGTGCCCATAGGAGTGTCATTGGTTATCAGGCCAACTGTGTCCGGTTCCTAAGGTGCGAGGTGTCCCTGTCTTATGTAGCAGCTTCTGTCTTATTTATTCTAGGTGGTAACCGAGACGTTCACAGGCCCAGAGGTGCTTAAGGTTGGACAGGGCATGGAAGACCACCTGGGTGCTCTGTCAAGCGCACTCTATCATGGAATCCCATCGATGAACACGGCCGGTATGTTTTTTAAATTTGGATTTAGCCTAGTCCAGTCTAATCTTTCACGGTTCATCAAAATCAGCCCTGGTGCGCAAAGTTCTGTTGACTTTTATTTATTTTGTTCGGTGTGTGATCTTTGTTTTGGTGTGTCTTTGCTACATTTGTTTATTGGTTGTTTTTCCACCATGGTAGGTACAGTATGTAGCCAAGGCTGGCTGTGAAAAAAAGTTATTATTCATTCAGATTCGCACATAATTGGCACATCAACAACAACAGCAATTTCGTTAGAAACAGTAGTAGCATTCTCCTTGTTGGTGGAATCGCTCGGTTTAGAGGGTGTTTCGGGTTTCAACTTTCTTTCTCTTTTTGTTCTTTTTCATCAGCATATTTTTGGTAGGTGTGCCGGAATACCGCTGATGAAATAGGACATCGGTTAGCATATTATTTAGAGAAGAGAGCAAACTGTGCGAATTTTCGACTACCCTTTTTGAGCTTTAATTTTTGCGGTTTTCCATGTTAGACGTTTGGTTTCTTTTAAGGGAGCAAAGATCTTCTTTGTGTTCAGTCTAGCTCTAAATTTAAAGTCTTTTTGTGTAATTTGTGTAAGAATATTATTCGAATGGAAACCAATACAAAACCGTTAATTTTGAAAAGCACCTTGACACCGCAAAACCATGTCGAGTTGAAATATAGCTGCCGTATAGGCAATTCGCGGCCTTTGTTCCTTCCGTTTTAGTGGTGATGCTTGTCGTGTGTGTGCAAATGCGTATGATTGAGAAGGTACGGGTTTTATGTGTGAGTGCCAATTGTATTCTAATTTCTGTTACGGACTGTGCAGGGTCACACGTATTGGTCTCGACCGGCCCAGATAGGCGCCGTCAATGAGTTAGTCTTGCTCGCCGTTATGCCTACGGTTGTTCACTAATAAAAGTCCTAACTCGAGCCACCGCGACAATGCTACCGTTGTCAAGTAAATTAAAATTAAAATTAAATTAAATTCGAAAATAATGTACTTCCGAAGAGTAAATTAAGTGGCAAGTAAATTAAAATAAAATTAAATCTCTGACGAAAATGGCGAAGCAAGTAAAAAGTAAATTAAATTAGATCGAAAGGCCTGAAAAATTTACTTTAAATTTACTTCTAATTTACTTGTAATTTGCTTCATTGACTATTCGATCTGTGGTAGTCTTGGCTCTCGCATGTAACTTTTGTGTGATTCTGTGCCTTTTCTGTATGTCTATTTAACCACAGAATGTACATATGCTCTCACTGTTGAGAATGAAAACCCAGCTGCAATGCAGCAGATCATTCAACACAATTTGTACGTATAGAATGTGAAGCTACAGTTTTTGTGCAACAATCACATACATCACAGGTCATCAGCCGAAGGGGAGGGGGTTGGGGGTCTGGCGCCGGCCGTGGGATCTAAGCCCAAATTTTGGGAGGGGTTGGGCAACAAAAACCTTCAAAAATCGAAAAAATCTCTAATTTGGGCTGAAATACAGCTAAAAAGTGCTGTTTTGCAGGCTATTTTGGCTATTTTTGTGTCTGAAATTGTATAAAATCGCAAAAATTTGCTCAACAAATTACTTGCCAGAAAAATTGGGGGGTCGGGAAAATCGTCTCGGGGGGTCCCTATTACAGTGGGCAAATATTATAAATTACGTTTGTATATGTATATGTATATGTATATATGCAAAGACCAAATTTTCAGATTTGTATATGTATATATACATATACAAAGTGCTAAAATTATTGCATATTGTTTGTATATTGTTTGTATATTTTCAAAAATCGGTCAAAAACTTTTACAACAGCCGCAACTATAGACGCGGATGCGGTACTAATGCTTATAGTTTCACCAACATGACAGTTACTACAAAGTCAAATTATAAAAGTGGCGATTGAACTTAATAAACAGTTCGCGTTTGGTCATTTTGGCATTGATTCTGTACCGGTGGCCCCCTTGTAGTGTAGTGTTCCTGATCAAATTAAAATTAAATAACAAAATTAAATTGTTTTGGCCAAAATCACCAAGTAAATAGCAGTTTAATAACAAATTAAATTTCTCGCCATTACTGTTAAACAAATTTAAATAATATTATATAACAAAGATATCAACTCATTAAATGCTAATTTGTACAGTAGACCATTTGACGCCATCTAAAGAAAGGTCAACTCATTTTGAACTGACACGACCCAGGTTTTGAGCTGTTTCCTCAGGAATTGAGTATTGATTTTAGCAAATTTATATTTAATTCATATCAAATAACAAAAATTAAATTTCAGAATTTGGGTACCAAGCAAATTAATAGCAAGTTACTTTCTTCTGAAGGCTGAGCAAGCAATTTAATAGTTATATAGTTTCAAAACAAATTTACTTGGAAACATTACCCCCTGCACTATTCCAGCCACTGAAAAGGCCCTTTCTATTCCAGCAGATGTGGCTGTAACAGCCAAAACGTCCAACGCAAATTCGGCAATGTCTCTCAAACAGGTGCCGAGCTTTGACACCCAAAAGTCTATGGCATCGTTCCGATCTGACTCTTGTACAAACATCAAAATTGTGTCAAAATATACAAACAGAAATATACAAACCGTTTGTATAATGATGCCGTTTTGTATATGTATAATGTATATTAGCATCCTAGCTTCTTTTGTATATGTATATGTATATGTATATTGGCATCATTTGTATAATTATACAAACTTTGTATATGTATATTTCAATATACAAACCACTGTAGTCCCTATCCGGGGGTCTGGCCTAAGTCGGATTGGGGCAGACCCCCAGACTCCCTGATACATGTATGCACTGATGCATGAAAACCCCTGGTTCATCAAATCCCGGTGTGTCCATAAGTTACCCAAAGCTTTACATCTGTTGCTTTCCTCCTAAAAAAATAATTAATGCATTTCTGCAACTGATTTGACCAAAAACATGAAGCTTAACAAAAGGATGGATTTAGATTCATAGTGCCATCAGTTTACTAGAAATCCATACTCAGATATTTGGTGATTTTGTGGTATTTTCAGCAATTTTTTGCATAGAAAAGTAAATTAGAATTTAATTAGAAGTTGAAAGTAAATTAAAATCAAATTAAATTGTTGGTAAATCGGTCAAAGTAAATTAAAAAGCAAGTAAATTATTTTGTGGAGGTGCAAGTAAATTAAAAAGTAAGTAAATTACTAAACTAATTTACTTGACAACGGTAGACAATGCTCACGATTGATAATAGTAAATGGTAGCTATAGTTTGCCTTTGTATGCGTGTGTACATATGTGTAAGTAGTACATGAGTAATTGTTTTTCATTAACGTCAAACTATTGTAACTATCATCATGCACATTGTATGTATGGTCCACCACCCTATTATAGTTGTGGAGTTTAGGAATACTAACGTACCTATTTTTTGTAGCAACAGTCGTTTTATGCAAGTTTTTGTTAACAGGTGATCACCGAGATCCAGCTGCACCTGGGACTGGAACACCCTCACGTGGTGAGGCTTCACGGGTTCTTCCAGAGCAGCGACAATACTTGCTGCATCCTTATCTTGGAACTGCGCCCAAGAGGAGTGGGTTATTGATTTTGGTGTAATAACTACTTGACCCTGCTTTTTTCTAATAGTCTCTGTTGGATTCATACATGTAGCTGGGTTTTCGGCTGGGGGGGGCGGGTTCCAGATACCAAATAGGGTTTCAGCACTATTTCCAAAGGGGGTTTCAGCGACCTTTTTTTGGTGTCCAAAAGTGGGTTTCAGCGACCTTTTTTTGGGGTCAAAACAGGGTTTTGAGGACTAAAAATCCTGTCAGAAGTGCAAAAATGCCCATTAAAACCCTATTTATTGTTTTAAAACGAGCAGAAAATCCTATTTTTTATTAAAAACATGCAAAAAACTGTATTTTGCTTTAAAACGCGCAAAAAAGCTCTATTTTATTCGACATAATACAGCTAAAGTGCATTTCTGGAACCCTATTTAGAAGATCTGAAAGCCAAATTAGGGCTCTGAAACCCCCGTTTAGGGTTTCTGAGACCTAAATTAGAGTTCTGGAACCCTATTTAGGGCTTCAGAAACCCAACTTAGAGTTTCAGAGACCGAAATTAGGGTTGCGGAACCCTATTTAGAGCTTCTGAAACCCTAATTAGAGTTTCAGAGACCCAAATTAGGGTACCGGAACCCTATTTAGGTATTTTGAAATCCAAAATTACGGTTTATAAGTATTGAAACCCTGAAATTTAGCAGTTTTTATCCCAAAAGAGGGTTTCAGAAAAACCCCCTCCCAAAATCCGGCTTGGGGTGGGGGGTTTTGGCCGAAAATCGGGCCTGGGGGGCTAACCCGCCACCCCAAGCCCCCCAACTACATGTATGGTTGGATTTGCTCAAACGAAGAGTTACCCTTTCTGAACCGGAAGGACGATATTTCTGTTGACAGGTCAGCAGTTAGTTGGTCGAACGCTTAATATTACGCCAACACAAATATGAATTTGTTTGCCTACAATCAAAACCCATTCGACTGTGCTCTGCAGTCGGTCAGCCGCTCAACAACTTGTACATGGACACAAAGACCAGCGAGCCGGACGGATGCTAGGAGAGACGGCCCCTAACTAGGCTTCAGAATTACACACACAAAAATTGCCCCGGTCAACGTTAACATTTTGATGGTCTGTCTTGCTTTACCTACACACGTGTCGGAAACTTGGCAGAGTCTGGCTTGATAATATAATTTGTTTAAAGTTTACAACCTGTGGGATTGTTTATATATACTCGCAAAAGTGGACTGCTTCTCTGCTACTGTATCCATTGCAGATTTAGTCTGCTAAACTCACGCGGTCAAGGTCGGTCTTAAGTAGTATATTAAATGATGTACTGAACCCTATGATCGTCGACGCCTGCAGGTAGATTTTTTCCGGCGACGTTCATGGTGTTCAGGGTGTCATGTTATATGCTACTCTAGCTTAACAGCAGTGCTTTAACAGCAGTTTATCGGCCGCCACTGCAGCGCCTATCCGATTTTCTGGACCTCGTGTCCGAGTTCCTTGCTGACCTCGGCACTCAACGGCACAGAGTTGCTCTACTTGGTGATATGAACGTGGATGCCCTGCACCCAGCTGCTGCAACCACAGTCGAGTACAGTGAGTTTTTGGACGCGTATGAGCTGCACCAACTCATGTGTTGCCCGGTCGCCCCGGCTCCCAAACTGCTATTGACCACGTGATTGTACCCCAAAGCTGGCCGTCAATCAACTGGGGTCTAGCGGCCCCATTTGAGAATTGCCACCGCTCTGTGTGGGTACACGTTCCATTCATTGCAACAAAGGCCGTGCCGATCGTACGATCAGTGTGGGTCTGGAGCAGGGCCAACTTTGACGGCTACAGACAGTCGTTACGAGACCAACAGCTTGAGCATACAGTATCTGCTGCCACTACAGTACATCAAGCAGCAGCAGCACTGCAGTGTGCTCTGCTTAAAACGGCCAAAGAGTTCGTGCCACAGAAGGTCATCAAATTCGACCCCACCAAACCATGGTTTCGCAAGCCTCTACTGCAGCTAATAAGGAGAAAAGACGCTGCAGCACGAACAGCCCACTCTCACCCTGACGATGTCAGGCTAAAGCGTTGTGCACGAAAGCTGAAAAAACGAACAGAAAAGGCTGTCAGAACAGCAAAACTGACTTATTACTCCGAGTTATTTAAAGACAGCCGCGATCCAAAGTCTTTCTGGAGACGAATTCGCGAGATAACCAAAGGGCGTGCTCAATCAATGCCAGGACTCAGCTTAGCTGACGGTAGGGTAGCCACTGATCCTACCGAGAAAGCTAACTCCCTTGCTGACTTCTTTGACACAAAGTGGAACTGGCATCAAGTCAAGTCAAGTGTTTACTGGCAGTTTAAGACCTTACTTCACTCAAAGCGAAACACAGGTACCAGCATAGAAAAGAAAAACTACAGTACGTACATACAAATAACAAATTATGCAAAGAAGTATCATCATGTTATGTTAGACTGAAGGTGTAGTCCTAAAACGACACGTCTAAACTCTGCTGACTCAAGAAATCTAACAAAACTGGCAAAAGGTAACAGAGGTACAGTAGGTGGGAGTGCGTTCCAGACCTTAGCAGTGACATAAAAGAACGAAGAGTCCGTGGCGGCCGTTCTACTAGCCAGCTCGACGTGACAGTCATGCGTTGTTCTAGCACTGCGACGGTTGACAGAGAGAGGTAGATTTTCCTGGTCGGTGTAGCGCTGGCCGTGGAAGAATTTGTAGAAGAGCTTCAGTCTAAGTCTGGCAGCCAGTAACCAGATCGGGGGCCGCTCAGAGCCAGACTGTTCAGCACAGACGGACAGTAATTGATCATACGGTAAGGTAAAGTTGTTAGTGTAGAGCTGCGACTGGTACTTGTTGACTCGCTCAACTTTGTTTCGAGCCCACATAGCATGTGGATACCATACCTCTATACCGTACGTAAGTTGGGGCAGCGTGCAAGCGTTAAACACTCTATCTAACACATAGTTTGGAGCATTGCCTCGAAACAGCCAGGCATGATGTAGGTATGGCCAATGGTTTTCAAAAATTCACGCTACAGCAAAAAAATTATGCTAAAACCGCCGATAACATGACCGGATGCGATAATTTACGCAAAAAGCCGCACTTGATTCCGTGAAAAATTAGAAAAATGCGATCAAAAAGCGTCCGTCTGCGAAGAACTTTTGTATGGCACACTTGGTACCATTTTTAATTATGGGCAACAGATTTGAATAACTCGCGCTAGAAGCAAAATTTACGCTAAAACGGCAATAGCATGACCGGATGCGATTATTTACGCAAAAAACCGCACATAATTTCATGAAGAATTGGAGAAATGCGGGTTCAAAACAGCCGCGTGGATCAAATCGCGTAAATTAGTGTTTGTAACTTGGTCGCCGTCCCAGCGGTGGCTGATTTTCTATTGCGCGTGTTACGAAGGTGAAACCAACTTGATTGTTTAAAATCTACTAGAAAGATGTGAATAATCGTCGCCCAGCTAAATTAATACAAAAAAGTATGATTGCAAGTGTTGGGTACAATAAAAGCCTGAAATGGCAAAAATTTAGGGTTACAGAAACTTCAACATCGTTTGTGGGGTTAACGGCAAAGAGCAGAGAGCAAATTCTTATATCATTCGAAAGTCTGAAGTCTACTGTACACGGAACCGATTGAACATCTTGCGCCGAATTCGTCGTTTTTTTACAAGAACGAGGAACATGAAAAAAATCCACGAAAATGCCCATTTTCAGTAGTTAAGAAAGAATCAAATTTGTGGGGACCATGCCGAAGTGCGGAAAGAAAAAAAGCGGTGCTATATAGGTAACGAGTTGCGCTGATTTTAAATCCGGTTAAACAAAATTTGAATCAACTCCCCTTTTCGCAGAAAATGACCATTGAAAAACGACGAATTCAGTTTTCGAGAGGAAAATGCCCTTTAACGGCCGAATTTTGATTCAAAATGCATCTTATTCGATAGCTCACACTCTGTTTCATATAAATACATCACATCCCCCTATCAATAACGGAACACAAAAAAGCATTTGCGCTTGAAGTTGCAAAAACGGCTTTGGACCACTTTTTGGCTGTGATTTTGTATTTTCTATTCGGCGCGGCGCGAACGTGCTTTGGCCATCCCTACATGATGGCCCCCTACGGCAGTGAGACCTCCAGCTGAACTGGAACCTGAATGGCTGTGCGAGGCCGAACAGGTTTATTTTCAATTGTCCACTCTTGACCTCAATAAGCGGCTGGTGCGGATGGCATTGCTCCGCGTCTGATCAAGGAGGCAGCGGCAGTGCTGGCTCAGCCCATTGCCATGCTTGTGAACCGCTGCATTGCAGAGGGTCAATTTCCAGAATGCTGGAAAAGTGCAATCGTTGTTCCAATACCCAAAACCGCAAATCCCTCTGCACTCTGATTACCGCCCTATCAGTCTCTTACCAGTGCTCTCAAAGGTGGTCGAACGGCACTTACTTGCCTTGCTGCAGCCCTATCTAACCTTGTCGGACAGTCAGTTCGGCTTCCGGCAGGGCCGTTCTACTGAAGATGCGCTGATTTATCTAGAAAAGTGTTTTTGCAAGTGATACGACCAGCGTTGTTGTATGCGTGCTGCGCAACTTATCCAGCTAATGTAAGAGATCGTTTGCGATTAGAGCGCGTTCAGTATTATGCAGCTAAGTTGGTGTTGAACCTATTCTGAAATGCTATGCTTGCTTAAGTGGAAATCTATTGCATTAATCGTGGCTGAGCGTCGTTGTCTGCTCCTCTATAAGTATGTCAATGGAACGCGCTTTTTGCCTCCTGGCCATATTGTTGTGCGCGATAGGAGGGTGAGGAACTTGCGAAGTAGTCAAAGTGTTTCAATTGTGCTGCCTAATTACCGTCACTCTCGCCCAACCAAATGTTTTATTGTTAGTACTGGATCAGTATGGAATAAGCTAGGTGAAAATGTTGATTTATCTGAGGACATGTTTGTTCGCTTTGTAAAATCAAACCAATTTGGGGAGTTTGTTTGACATGGAGACTGTTTAAGCTAGGTTCAAGTGTACTGTCTAGTCAAAGGTGCCGCTGAAACCTGTTCTTGCAGTTACGGTTACCTGGTTCATTTCACCTTAAGTGAATTGAATAAACGTTTATAATAATATTATAATTTATAATTGCCGGGAGAGACCGAATAATTCAGCTTGGAGCTTGTACTGGCTCGCGAGCCGTCGGAGTTTGTTACACAAACAACAGTACATACTACCTACCTTTATCCTATCGCATAATTCGTAGATTGCCAATTTGATGGATCCGTTACTAGACTACGTCGAATACAACTACACTGGTCGGCCTAACCGCTTTGGCCCGCAAAGTTGCATGCATGCGGGATGCCCCTTCTCTCCTCATCTGTGGAACGTCTACCAGCATGTAATGAACTGGTGACTCACTTCGCTGGGGTACTTATTGTCAGTGTCAGGGCTGTTTGTTTTACGGAAAAAAGCTCAAGCCGGTTTTTTCCGGTTTTTTTCCTGTTTCTTCCGGTTTTTTCCAAAAGTTATTTTCCGAGATTACAGAAAAAAATTTTTAGCAATCGCGTTTTATTGCAGAATTCAACGAAATAGCGTGAGTCTTATTAAAAAATGCACAAATTTCATGTTTTAGAGTAGTAATTTGATTTTAAAACACCAAAAATACAATAATAAAAGTTGCCTGAAAATGGTACCGATATTTTTTGCTTACTTGAGTTTTTTCCGCATTTTAGTTTTTTTCCGAGCCCCTAGGAAAAAACCGGTTTTTTTTTTGGAAAAAAACGAAAAAACACCGACCCAACAGCCCTGGTCAGTGTTAGTGTTGCATTATCTGGGGTGTTCCAAATTTCGTGTCACCCCCTGTTTGGTTGAGTTACTAATTGCCCTGAGCATTCTATTCCTGTTCTCTTTCAAAAAAAAACTACTGTAACCAGCAAGTGCGCACCAACAACATGGTGATACGTTTGTGATGTGGTAGCTGTTCTCAAAATGAAGATTGTGGTAGATTTATAGTGTAAGTGTTGTATCTGCATTCAATACGTGTCCACTCTCGCTTGTTTTATGCAGAATGCGTTATGCACTGCATGCGCGTTTACATAAGCGAATCACACATCATAGATTTTCTAGCTTTAAATTGGCTGTGTGTTTCGATGAACACCTGTTCATTCTGTTCTGACAAACACCTCTGAATTTCGCTGGAATAGCGTAGCCAATACCAAAGACATGCGTTGCAGTGCTACTGTTGGTCTCTTTTAAAAGTAGGCTAATATGCAGTGAAACATCTCTTCCCGTCCTTTAGATTTGTACTATTATTCGTTCTGTTCTACCAACCGATGTTATGCTGGTTGGCACGTTGAGGATCAAGCTCATTTCACGAATTGTAATCTTAACCAATTTACCGGTTAACTAAAGGTTTGTTTGTTTGTTTATGAGTTCCTTCCACTGTCCTTTCGGACAGCTCAGGACACCCCTCGCTCTTTTCAGAGCATTTCAATGGGGTAGCCCTGTCTACAAACAACCCTCCCCTTTGCGGCCAATGGCAGCGCCGGTTCGATTCCCATTTACCTACTGGCCATCACGGCTTTCGGCGGTCTGGGTTGTGCTTTACGTTGACTACTTTCAGTCACTTCGACCGGTTTCGAACCCACAAACAACCGCTTTCACGGATGCCAGGGCCGCCGTTACACACGGGATAGCGTAAACTACCCGTGGCGAAGACGCGACCAGGTTGCAGCGAACATTTTGACAAAATTGCTATCGAGGATGAAAACAAGCATAGATACAATTTGATAACATGCAGCTCAAATAGCGTGGTATAGGCGTATTGTGGCTACTCTAACGCATCTGTATATGGATCGCATTCCGAGATAGTCAAGTCTAGGTTGTCAAATCTGTAGTGATTTGATTTTAGCGTATGTCTGGTATCGTATTTGCCTTGTCTCGTCTTAGCTAATTTACTGTTTTTTCACTTGTATTTTGTTCTCTTGTACAGTATATTGCTTTGCTCTGATACGGTAATTTCTGCTTTTGTTTGTGTGACAACCGGAAAGTTGCTGTTTGGCCGTGGAGCAGAGTTAGGGAGTGTTGGCTAGAGAAGAGGGAGCGAGCGGCTGGTCCGGTCCAGGAGCGAGAGCCAGCGAGCCAGTGAGGACGGGCCAGGGCGAGACAAGAGGCGTTTTCCAAAATGACCGGTAGGACGGGTAGAACCGGTAAAACGGGTAGACCGGTACGGGTAGGAAGCGTTCCAAAATTGACAACGGGGACCGGTAGGACAGGTAAAACGGGTAGGCCCAGGGAGGGCTCCCCGTTTTACCCGTCTTTTGTTCTCAGCCCCTCTCCATCACAGAGTTGCGCAACGGCAGACAGCTGTTGCTGGGGCCGGCGACCGGGCAGGCCGATTACGGTACCGGGCGGCCGGCTGGACCGGCGGTCGGCGAGTGGACCGGCGGCCGCGCCGACTAGCACGCACTTCAATGGATTTAGCGGCAAATTACAAAAGTTTCAAATGCTCTGCGCAACGCCAGAAACGTCTGGAGGGCGGCTGCTGCTTCTTTACAGACTTTTTGAGCTCGCTTTTACGCTGCATTTGGTCGGCTTGCACTCGCCAGAACTCGCCAGGTTTTCGCTATGGATCCCAGCGCCGGTGGCTTAGGTTAGTCAGTTTTTTTTCGACTAGTACAGCCGATTTTATAAAAATGTCTGGCTTACGTTTAAGTTAGGGTTACTTTTATATTTTATCCAGACATTTTTATAGAATCAGACGTACCATTTTGTTCATAGTGCGGTCTCATATGGTAGAAAGCAGTAGAGAATAGCTACTTTGTTTGCTTTCTGCACTTTCGGCTATGGGTCATGCTCAAATTTTCCAAACTAACGAAAACTTAGAATTTTCGATTTAGGGCTGTGCGATCTAGACACAGGCAATGTGATGACTACAGGCCCGCTGTTCATGCCATACTATCCTCCTCCTCCTTTTCATTCTGGTCCTCCAGTTTTCCACCCTTTCGGACTTCCTCCTCCTCCTCTTCAAGCTCCGCCGTCTTTTCACTTTCCGAACTTTGCTCCACCTCCTTCTGCTCAGAACTTCCAGTTCACACCACCGCAGCAGATTCCTCCAGACACGGCCCGTGTCTTGTCAGTTCCTCCAGACGACTCTAGTCCAGCTCTTTCGCCATCACCCACACCAGATGACAGCACTGACCTAGCAGAAGACAACGATGAGGTTCAAAAGTGGAGTGATGCTCACACACATGCTATGCTCGATGTCTTGGAGGCTGATGATCACTACTTTCTGTCCTACATCAACAAATCAACGAAGAAGGCCCAGGCCTGGAGCAAAATAGCTGATCTTCTCAATTGCAAAATCGAGAAGCCGAATTTCTACAAGCACGGCGATCTCTCCCGCAAGTATCACAGACTTCGAGCAGACTTTCAGGAGAAATTCATGAGGAAAGATGGCTCCGGACGGGGTAGGTGCACCTGGAAGTGGCTGGATCGTATGAGTGCTCTGTTGGGTCACAAACCCAATGTGAACCCTGTCGTCAAGGTCTCCGAACGGAACCGAGAAGCAAACCTCTGAGGTCAGTTCAGGCCCTGAGGAAGGTGGAGCAACTCCAGAGGACAAGCCTACCTCAAGCTCTCCTACTCCAAAACGTCGTCGTCGCGCCACGCCACTCACTCAGAAGGATGGAAAGAAGAAGCTCGCTTTGCTAGAGCGCATGCTTGATCAACAGCAGGAAGCAAACAAACTGAAACAGAAACAAATTGATCTATTTGAGCGTTTTGTGACCGCAATTGAGCGAAAAAATGACTGAAACTAATGCCATATCTTGTAGATTCTGTTGCCTTATTGATGTGTGCAGAGATGATGAATGAAAACGATTGCTTGCAAGATGACATCTTCGTGCTTGCTCTTGATGTCTTGTCAGAGCAAGAAACCCACGATCATGAGCGCTGTCAGTCATTCGCGGAGATCACCGTTCCTAACATGTCTGAATCTGCATTCAGGGAGAACTTTCGTTTGAGCCGCGCTGCATTTGACTATCTTTGCTCA
Source organism: Sabatieria punctata (assembly GCA_030248155.1). Taxonomy (NCBI): domain Eukaryota; kingdom Metazoa; phylum Nematoda; class Chromadorea; order Araeolaimida; family Comesomatidae; genus Sabatieria; species Sabatieria punctata. The sequence goes on from JASANB010004737.1 coordinate 205,793, forward strand.
TTTCTGGCTACTTGCCATGAGATTCCTACGCTTGTAGAGGGTGCTGGCCGACAACCAATTCCGGTCAGCAAACAAACCATGATTTTCTTGTGGTTTGCGGCCAACAAAGTGTGTCTTCGGCAAATCAGTGTACAGTTCAATGTATCCATCAGTTCCGTATTTCGCATCGTTCGGCGAGTGTCTGAGGCTTTGACCAGAAAACAGGGCCAGTTCATCAAATGGCCGGGCCAAGAGAAAGCAGCTAAGAACTGCAGCGAGTTTCAGGAAATTCAAGGATTTCCTGGAGTGGTAGGTGCAGTAGACGGATCGCACATCCGAATTCAGACCCCCCACAATGATCAGGAAGTCTATGTGAACCGCAAGCACTACCACAGCATCGTGCTTCAGGGAATCGTAGATCAAAACCTGTTCTTCATTGACATCGATGTGGGTTGGCCAGGGTCGGTGCACGATGCCAAAGTTTTGCGGCATTCTGCGATCCATGACAAATCCGACAGAGACATTAACTATTCGTTTCCTAATAACACGCATTTGTTAGGAGACAGCGCCTATCCGTTGTTTTGTTGCCATGGCTCATGGTTCCCTTCAAGGACTATGGGAACATGTCCAGAGAGCAAAAGCAGTTCAACTACAAACTCTCAGCCACGCGCATCGTGGTTGAGAACGCTTTTGGTCTGCTCAAAGGACGGTTTCGGCAGCTTCGAGAGGTCAATATGGCCGTCGAGTTTATTCCCGAGTTTGTTGCTGCGTGTTGTGTGCTGCACAACATTTGCCTCCTACTCCCAGAAACCGAAGAAGAGCGAAAAGAACTCCTCGAAAATCTAGACTCTGAACCTGACCCAAACGACTTCCAGAGCATTTACTCTGATGCAAGCACTGCTACGGCTAAGCGCAGTCTGATTATGAAAAAATTGTAGTTTGTGTCTGTTCTATCAATAAAAAAAACGAGTGAGCGTACCTGCGTGCGGAATGTAAATGCGCGAAACAGAAAAGCCCAATCCCAATCGGCCGCCGCATTACGCAACGGGGCTGGCCGCAGGTCAGGGACGGGTAGTTTTTGTTCCATTTGTTGGGCACCGGTACGACCGGTAGTAAGGCAGCAGAGCGGTAATCCGCTTACCGGTTTACCCGTCATTTTGGAAAACGCCTAAGGCCAAAACCCAGGCTGTTTAGTTTCTTTGCTCAAATAAACATATAAGAGAGAGACATTTGTTTATTTCGTTTAGCTCAGCAGAGCGGCACAAGTCGTAGTCTTTCTTTCTCACTTCGCGACATAGGTGTAGCATCAAAAATCTTTTTTTTTCTCGTTTCTCGTTCTAAAATGACCAGCCCGTCGTGGGAATAGTTGCCTCGTTGGCCAATCTAATAAATATTAACAGTCTAATAAATAAACAGTCCAATCTAATAAATATTAACGTTGGCCAATCTAATAAATATAACAAAGTATTGCTTATTTCCTTTAGCCAATTCAGAAAACAGAGTGAAACGTCTTTGTTCTTGTTGGCGTTTCATAGACAAAGTTCAGCGGATTCATTTGAGGCAGACATGGTTTTGAATTAACCACATACACACACAAACAAACACAAAAAAGCGAGTGAAGAAATATTCAAACTGATAGGTGATAAGGGTTTTCCACATCCAGGACTTCTATTGAGAGTCTGGATCAAACCCGACGTGGGCACCGATTGCTTTTAACCTCCACCAGGAATTCACCACCAGAGTTTGCGGTAACTCTGGCGCACCAGAGCACTGATTTTGATAAACCCTGAAAAATCAGACTAGACTAAAATTCCAAATTTAAAAACATACCGGCTGTGCTCATCGATGAGATTCCATCATAGCATCCAGATCGTCTTCCACGGCCCCTCCGACCTTGAGCACCTCGGGGTTGGCGAACATCTCCGTTACCACCTAGAATAAATAAGACAGAAACTGCTAAATAAATCAGGATCACTTCGCACCTTTGGAACCGGAACCAAAAATGACAGATTTACAGCTCAATCCTAACATGTGTTATTGATGAAGCGACCAGAATTACCACTCTTTTTTACATTTATGATGCAGACTGACGTTGTATAATACATAAAAAAACAAAAAAAATATCATTTCTGTAACTGAGAGTAAAAAATATAAAAAAACATTACTTCAACCTACCAAAATTAAAAAACCCTTACCAAATCCCCCTACCTAAAAAGTTCCCCCCTACGAAGCGACAAAAACCCCTACAGGTTGGGAAAAATTAGCTGGGGACGACTTCTGAGTTCTTCTCGGAACTTTCTCTGAGCTCTTCTTCTAAACGGAATTCCTACTGTCTACATGTTAATATAACCAAACATAACCTAGCAATTCGGCTGAGGTGAGGTAAAATTTTCGAAATGCCGATGGCGACAGCGGCGGCTAAGGTAAACTAACGGTTGAAGAGATGGTAAGTTAAAAAGTCAGAGACCCCCTTCGCCAAAAAAGTTGGCGACTTTTTGGAAAATCGGCCTGCACCATGACCAGCGCAACTCCATCACATATTCATTCTCACCTCATCCTCGACCGCAATCAATTTGCAAATATTGGGATGATCGAGAGCCTTCAGGATCTCCAGTTCCCTCTCCTGCTCTTGCCGATGAGCGGGTTGATATTTGGCACTGGCCTTGAAAATCTTCATTGCCGGTTTTCTTGTTGAGGGCCCGGAATACTTGGCCGAACGAACCACTGCCCAGGCACTCGTCGCTGCGCCACATGTAGTTGTCACCTGGGACTGGCTCTCCATGTAGAAAGAGTCACCGAAAATACAATGAATCTATGTCCAAGGGTCCTCCTTAAATATCAGTTGGCCCAGCCCTCAGGCAAGGGTCAGAAAGTAAATGGCCTTTGTTGGAACTGCCCTGCCCTAATCCCCTAATCATGGTCTTAGGGCCGCATTTATGATGGCTTTGTTGGCTGTATGCTGCTAACAAATTAGCCAAATATGGGGAAATTGCTCCCACCATTGGACAACCACGAACTTGTCTAAAAATAACTCCAGCAAAAGTCACATATGTTTCATCAATGCGTCGGTCTCAATCTCACAGGAGCCAATCATCTCTTCCTGCTCGATCTGCACTGGTATGTCTCTGTGTCTGTCTGTCTCTGTGTGTGTATTAATCATTGTTGTAAAATGACTCACTGTCGTGTGTCTTAGGAACCCGGCACTGGAAGAGCAAGCGTGTGGCAGGATCCACAGGATGGGGCAGAAAAAAGAAGTTTTTATTCACAAGTATGTACATTCTTTCTTCTAGCGCTGTGCTGATTTGAGTTTTGGGACTGGGGCTCTGGGTCACTGAGCTCATACGTATGTATATCCCTCCTGATTTTTTCCGGCACATGTATGACGATCGTTGGTTTTGTAAAACACGATAATTCCGACTCAACTGCAGTTAATAATCGCTGTTTTAGCGACAACGTTTTGTCTCTGAAATGTAAAACAGTTGAAATTGCTTCCCATAAAAATCGGAGAGGTTTGAAAAATAGTTTAGGAGCGCGGATAGTCCGGGAGGTCTACTGTACAGACCCTGTTGAATATTCGTATAAATTGTGTGTCAATCTAAACTGTCAGTCTATTGAATTGTTTGGTCCAACGGTGCAACTGCAACTGGTAACTGTAAACGTTTTTAGGTTTATATGCAAAAACACGATAGAGGATCGCGTGCTGGAGATCCAGAAGCACAAGCTGGAGTTGGCAAAGAACGTGATGAGCGGGTACTGGTTTTCTGCGTCTGCTCTATTCCCATTCAAACAAAGCAGTTTGGTTTAGGGCACCCTCCAACCAACACTTCGGTGGTCTGAGTCGAGCTGACGTAGAATTTCTGTTCGAGCTGGAGGAGCCGAAAGCCAAACCTCCGCCGCCGCCGGTTCCTGTGGTTGCGCGTCCAGCACTGCCTTTCAGACCGGTCCAGCCGCCGGTAGCTACTGTGCTCTCTGTGCCATTCCGTCTGTGATTTTTGTATGTAAGCTGTGTCTGTCGTACGCTGTGTACAGTGAGGTGCTGGTAACCTTTTGTGTTCTTCTTCTCTGAGTACTCTTGCATTACAAATTGATAAGAACAGGGTTCATACGGGTCAGGGAAAAGTCAGGGAATTTAAAAATGGTCAGGGAATTTCAGATCTGGTCAGGGAAAATTATAGGGATTTTTAAAAATTTTCTCGCCCTGGTTGGGCAGCCCAACCAGGCCTCGTCAAACTCTGAAACTGTTAATTCCTGTTAATTTTACGCCAAGAAGACTACCTTTTAAATGCGTTTTTAAATGATATTTCTTCAAAATTTTCTCGCCCTGGTTAGGCAGCGGCCCAACCAGGCCTCGTCAAACTCTGAAACTTAATTCCTGTTAATTTTACGCCGTACCTTTTAAATGCGTTTTTGAAAGCTATTTCTTCAAAATTTCCTCGCCCCGTTAGGCAGCGGCGCAACCAGGCCTCGTCAAACTCTGCAACTGTTAATTACTGTTGACTTTACGCCAAGCCTACCTTTTAAGTGCGTTTTTGAATGATATTTCTTCAAAAATTTCTCGCCCTGTTTAGGCAGCGGCCCAACCAGGCCTTGTCAAACTCTGAAACTGTTATTTCCTGTTAATTTTATGCCAAGACTACCTTTTAAATGCGTTTTTAAAAGCTATTTCTTCAAAAAATTTCTCGCCCTGGTTAGGCTGCGGCCCAACCAGGCCTCGTCAAACCCTGAAACTGTTAATTCTTGTTAACTTCACACTCGGAATGCCTGTTGAAATACGATTAGTTTTGAATACCAAATTCACCCTTTGCTTTTAGAAAATTATTGGGTATGCTAGCGTTTATGTAAATATCTGCCGATGCAAAAGAAATCACAAAATTAGGTGCTTGAAAACATTTACTGTTTTATGAGTTTGTTTGTAGAAAGTCAGGGGATTTTAGCACTCGGACCCTGATCCGTATGAACCCTGAAGCAGTTTTAAATCTTTATAGGAAATTAGTTCCAGTTCGGCGGTGTGCACTGATGTGCGGTTAATGTTTGACAGCAGCTTTTTGTCGATGCTTTTGTCACTACTCAACTTACTCCGAAGTACCCTTAATTTTTCAGAGGTATACATTGTATAATTTTGAAGTTCGCAATCAGGGTGAGAAAATTTGTATACAATTAGCCTTCAAAAACGCATCTGAGACGTATTGTTGACGTAAAAACAACAGAATTTTACACTTAATCATACATGTAACAGCTCCGGGCCGACCTGAGGCCCGGGGGTTTCGCCCAGATGGGGGGCGGTGGTCTGTGTGTGTGTAGTAATCATTGTTGTAAAATGACTCACTGTCGTGTGTCTTAGGAACCCGGCACTGGAAGAGCCACAGGATGGGGCAGAATAAGGAAGTTTTTATTCACAAGTATGTACATTCTTTCTTGTAGCGCTGTCCTGATTTGACTTTTAAGCTTGTCATCTTTTCGGTTCTTTCATTGTATACAATGTACACCATACATGTAAAGCACACATAATTGTCAACAAACAGTTCGAAGCTAGCTCATTATTCAAAATAATTTTACTGTTGTTATGTTATGCTGCTATGAAAGGATCGTAGCAGCGTTAGTACAGCATTGGTGGCCTAGGCATACAGTGATCTCCAATGCCAAGGATGTGATCGGTCAGTTTGAGTGGCCCGACACAAAGATTTTTAGACTACATAGACAAGTTTTCGGCATTCACAACAGCAGCTGGCTATGCGGTACGCCATGCAATCTTGCAAAATTTACTTTCAGGCCGTGCTTGGGAATGCTTTTATGGACTCAAAGAAGAAGAAAGAGGTCAGTTACTCATACAGCGTCTGAGGGAACGTTTGGAGCCAGCCGAGTATACAAGAGCAAGGCATAGCTAGGTTTTTGCTAATCAGGTGGGCCCCAGAATAGCATTAATGGACGCGTAAGCGACTGAAACTGCATTGCGGTGGATTTGTAGCAGAGAAGTTTTGATGCTCGCAGTTGCAGCAATTCTCCATCGAATCAAAGACTTTTAAGCTAAAGCCAGACTAATGTTGTTATGACTACAAGTCAAAGTCAAAGTCATAGTTAATAGTTTTGTGATATTGCAGTCAAACGGACAGGTAGTCAAAGTCAAAGTTTGACTACCTTCGTTACCATAAATACATAGTCAAACAAAAAGCAGATAGTCAAACCGTTTGACTATGACTACGTTTTGTTAAAAGCAGTAAGGTTTTCACCTGCATTTTACCGCTTTTTTTGCTGTTCGCCATGAAATATTTTGCAAACTTCTTACGTTTCAAAAAACTTTAGAACACCACGACCAAACAACCTATTTTCAAAAAATTTTGAAGCAATGACAGGTGTCAGTCAGTGAATCTCTGGTTGATGCAAGATTTTTCGTGAGGGAGGTTAAAGCGCGTGAGGGGGGCTGAGGGGTGGGGGCTGGAGCGCCTGAGGGGCTGAGGGGTGATAAGCCAAAAAGTCCGATTTTTTTTATTGAAATCAAGGTTATTTGGCTTATTTTTCATTACAATAAGTTAAAATATGATATTCTGATCTCATTTACACCTAATCTAGCCAGGCATACTTTTATCATAATTTTCTGTACAGAATTCTTCCAAAAAATTCCTGAGGGCGGTAGCAGCCGGCTGAAGGGGTAGGCCAGAGCCTGAGGAGGGCCACCTGCCAACCCCCTTAGCCCCCCCTCTGCCCATGTCTCTGTACGAACAGTAATATACCTTTCTAGAAACGTTTTGAAATAGACAGTCTGTGTTTCGGCACTTCTGAAAGTAATCTACTATCAATAAACAGTGTTTCTGGCCTAGTGTGACCTGATAATTTCAGCAATGACCTTAGTTTTACCTTATACACTTCCAATTTCAAGATGCAAGTTTACCATAGTGTAATAAGTAGATAGTGTTATATCTCAAAATCTCGAGGTTATACAGAAAAAGTAAGGTCATTTCTGAAATCAGCAGGCCAAAATAGACTAGGAACACTATTAATTGATGGTAGACTCCCTTCAGAACTGTTGAAACGCAGCCTATCTATTTTAAGATTATGGCTCTCAAAAGTGTATATGTTTATGCATCTTTAGAGGTCCATAACTACCGACTGACCCTTGCCAGCGCCAAAAGAAGATCATATTCAGAATCAGTGAAGAAAAATGCACCTGATAGGAAGCATTTGATGCTTCGCTTTCATAAATCACTGACTATGTGAAAACTCGGGCACAAGGAGAAAATAAGTTGCTCAGGACTGGTCATGTTGAAAAACCACTGTAATTTTTATAATTAGTGTTGAAAACTGCATTAGGTGATGCAGAATTCGCGGCTATGTATCCTGCATATGATTGATTTGAGTCACTTTCACACCAGGATGATATAACAAGTGCACTCATTTTCTTCGCAAATATATTTAAATGCCCATATCGTGAGAACAAGGCACTCTAGAGCAAAAATATGGTCATTTTCGGAATCGCAAGAATCTCAGCTATCATTTGACGGCCGAATCAACGGCATTTGACCGATTAGTTCGGCAGCAGGTGTCAAAATCTGAAGAAAACCATGTCAGAGCTTGCTTCATTTTCGATCGAAACTTTGACTTGATGCCACTCTGGCACAAGTGGTCGTAGATCAATTTCGCGTATATGGTTGGATAGCCCATCACATTCTGCGTCCAACGCTCTACTGCGGGTCGCTCTAGCTTCATGGAGCCCGGAATTGTGAATGATTCTAAAAGATACCGCAAAATTTTTTTTGGAAAATTAAAACATGATTAACTCAGAAATTCGGGCGATGCCAAAAAAAAGTGAGAACACCAACGTGTAGAGGACGACGTGTTCTATCTACCCTAAAAGTATGGCCAAAATCTGCGAGGGACGTCAAAAAATTATTTTTCACTTTTTAAAATAACCCCTAAAATCAACGCTGGCCTGAATCGATCAGCCCCAAACTTTGTGGGTGCAGTGGTCATAGTAAGACTAATTTATGCTGAAGATATGACCGCGATCGGCAATTGCGCACTGGAGAACCAGTTGAAAATGTCCAAAATCACGTTTTTGGCCATAAATACCCCAAGCGGTATCGCAGAGCAAAAATACCACAGTGTTGGTGTTTTCTACTAAAGACCTATTGATTCATCACATAAAAAGTATAGGTCAGAAAATTTCATGTTCCGCCCTTATAAGGGGACCTGCCCGGTTCTTAAAAAATGTGGTTCTTAAGATAAAAGGAACGATTTTTTTTATCAAAATCACAAAAATGTCATAATTCTCTTGTCTGGGGAAATATGCAAAAACCATCATGCAGGTGCTCGTTTCTGCTCTTATACTAAATAAAAAACAATTCTTGGTTCAAATCACTGACATACATTGTAGCTACTTTACATAAGTTTACATTTATTACGTGCACTGGCACTTAAGAGCCAATGCACGTAAAAAGGGTAAAACGCCTGGAAGACATGTAAAGTAGCTATGTCAGGGATTTGGACCAAATGGTGTTTTTTAGTTAGTATAAGAGTAGAAACGACCACGTGCGAGACGGTTTTTGCATATTCCTCCATACAGCAGAATTATGACATTTTTTGTGGTTTTTGCTCCAAAAATCGTTTTTTGCCCACAACTTTCTAACCAGTGGTCCAAATTGAACCGCGAGTACATCAAGATGTGTCTTTCTTTTTTTTTTTTGTTTTTTTTTTTTTTTTAAAGTTTAGTATTGTTAGTAACTAACCAGGTAAGACTACCCGGCACGGGGGCTGAACAATCAACACGCCCCATGCCCCAGATGCAGCAATCAGCATGCAACGATAACAAACTGGCTGCACCAGGACATACGCCCCAGGGGACGGCTGTGTAGATGGGCCAAGAGGCGCGCCCAATTCCTCATTGGCACGGATAAGACGGCCGGCCTCAGACAACACCAGGTCAGAGGAGTGAGTCAGCGCGTTTAGAAGTTCAGCTGGCACACGCGCGACATGCCAGCCTACGTGCCATCGACTCCTCTTTGCGACTAACACGGGCCGCGCCGAGGGGGTGAACGTGTGCAGTCGCCTCGCTACACACGCACACAGCAGTCGGTGGCCTAACCACTCGACCAACTGTGTTGGCAGATGTGTCTTTCTTTGTAGAATCTCCTGATAAAATCGCAACTCCATTGCTTTTTCCGCTTTCGAATTATTCGCGAAAAATCGGTCAAAAAGACCCCAACTTTGAGGTCATTTTTCTCGCTTGGAGGTGCCTACCTAGAGGCGTGATCTGGTGGACCTAATAGAGCAACACCTGTACTATAAGAATGTATAAAAATTATCATGGGCATTTTTGATTTGCGCGAAAAAATTGAGCTCAAAATTTCGAAAAGTGCCAAAATTGAGAAAATTTCGTTATAAAATTGCCAAGCCCTCCCCCACCGTAATAAGTACTGCGATTTGAATAAGTTCTAATGATTTGACGAACTGCATTCCCACACATGCGATTACGTAATTTTTGCATGGCCTCTCCTAACGCATACACGTCTTCAGCTGCGCAAAAACTTCTTCTGTCGGGTTGTTAACAAACAGCCTTGTGAAACAGCTTTCATCCGATATTGTAAAATCACTGTCGGTCTCAAACTTTCGTTCCAAACTGGCCAAATTGGATCTATCAAGGTTTTTGAATGGAAGGGCTTTCGAGCCGGGCAATAGGTCCTGCCCGCCAACTGCCCAGAAATACGTAATGTACGTACTATGCTGTGCTTTGTTGTATAAACTTTCAACCTTTCAAACTTTCAAGTATTACTGCACCTGTATGTATGTAGAGGTTCTGATCCAGCTCAGCAGTAATTAAATTATTTGCTTCACGTTGTCAAGCGAAAGGAACCTGTCTGACCAGTTCTTCCAAAAAAAGAAGCATTTACTGCACAATAGCAACGCACTGGATTCAATTCTTACTGAACGACTGTATTTCAGACTCTCAGACGCCCCCAGAAGCGCTATGTATGCTTTGATTAACCCGAAAATGCGAGGAAACCAATGCTCAATTTAGGCACTTTTCGAAATTTTGAGCTCAATTTTTTCGCGCAAATCAAAAATGCCCATGATAATTTTTATACATTCTTATAGTACAGGTGTTGTTCTATTAGGTCCACCAGATCACGCCTCTAGGTAGGCACCTCCAAGCGAGAAAAATGACCTCAAAGTTGGGGTCTTTTTGACCGATTTTTCGCGAATAATTCGAGAGGGGAAAAAGCAATGGAGTTGAGATTTTATCAGGAGATTCTACAAAGAAGGACACATCTTTTGATGTATTCGCGGTTAAATTTTGACCACTGGTTAGAAAGTTATGGGCAAAAAACAATTTTTGGAGCAAAAATCACAAAAATGTCATAACTCTGCTGTATGGAGGAATATGCAAAAACCATCTCGCACGTGGTCGTTTCTACTCTTATACTAACTAAAAACACCACTTCGTCCAAATCCCTGACATAGCTACTTTACATGATTTTACCCTTTTTACGTGCATTGGCTCTTAATCACATGACAAGCGCCAAACAAGCATTCAACAGCCTCCTTGCTTAAGACGATCTGAAGCAGCCATATGTCTCATACATGTAACAGGTCATCCGCCGATGGGGGAGGGGGGGTTGGGGGGGGTCTGGCGCCGGCCGGGGGGGTCTGAGCCAAAATTTTGGGGGAGGGGGTGGGCACTAAAAAACGCTCAAAAATCGAAAAAAATAGCAATTTTTGGCTAAAAATTGCCGAAAATCGCTAATTTGGGCTGAAATACAGCTAAAAAGTGCTGTTTTGCAGGCGATTTTGGCAATTTTTGTGTGTGAAATTGTAAAAAAGTGCAAAAATTTGCTCGAAAATTTACTTGCCAGAAAAATCGGAGGGGGGGTCGGTGAAATCGTCTCGGGGGGAGGGGGGGTCCCCATCTGGGGGGTCTGGCCTAAGTCGGGTGGGGGGGGCACCCCCCAGACCCCCCCCTGTTACATGTATGATATGTCTATTTAATTGGCAAGTACCTCACTAAGCGACTCCATGGCTTCATCACCAACACACCATCAGCAGCAGAGTTCAGCATCTGAGCCAATCCACCCAAAAACAAATTATAACTGAATATTCAGTATATTCAGTATTCAGTTCATTGATATGTCTTGCTTTAGTGCCTGTTATAGTATTAGTTTAGCTATCGTTTAGCTCACTTACTACTGTATACAATACATATACAATAATTTAACTTCAATACCTTAAAAACACCACTGTTTTTTTGCCTTTTTAGGGTAGGGGTTTTTGGTAGGGGTTTTTCGAAAATGGTAGGGGAAGTAGGGGGATTGGGTTCTGAAAACCTGGCAACCCTGCACAAGGCCTCGCTCAGTTATTGTTTCTCGCTAGTACGCTGAGGCGCAATGTCAGTGTAATTAACGTTGTGACCCGCTGTCAAAATAAACGTTCTCCGAACCAGGCTTAGACCTACAGGTTCAGCTGTTTTCTCGGTTATTATTTATTAACAGAATAGCTGATTATGTGCTTACAGGAGGTGCCAACTGACACCGATGGTTGGGTGGGACCTGGACCGGTCACCCTGGATGGCGAGTCAGCATGCAGATGTTCCATGCGATTTTAAAAAAATAAATGTGCCCAATGAAAGTTTTCTGCAGACGGCCCCGAGCAACGATATAAGCGCACTACACGCTATCAGGCGGGTGCGAGATTTGTTCCATTTATCAAGGGTTCCATTTACGAGGTTAGACTGTATCTAGTTAGCATGTCAACTCAAAAGGCTTGAAAAGGCAGATAATACCACCTGGTTCTTGAACAAGTTATATGTCTTGGACTGGGGCTTGGAGGCTATCTTTCTAGCATACACTTTAGCGTCCCTGGGCATCCATCGGGTCCGAACTTTCCTCCAGAATTTCGCTCTGCGGCGGCAGCGAATCTGACATCTTTATGCTACAACCTCCAAATTGAATTAGCGTATTATATTTGTTGACCAGTTTAACTGCAAGTCTGAAGAGAGTGAATTAAAAGAAGCCTCTGTATGCATCACAGCGTCACAGTTACGGTGCAGGGCGCAAATACCGCTTCGTCCATTGCTGCGATTAGGCATACATTGGCAGGAAAAATCCGTAGGGGTGCGGAGTAGACTCGGGGTGGGGGCGGATAGTTGACAGCGTCCGGCCGGCCTCATCCTCAACAGATGGCACCAACGGTAATCCTGAATAAAGCTGAAAGAACGATTGGAGCACAGAAGAAAATCAAAAGCAGAGACTAGAAGAAAAAAACAGGGTCAACTAGTTATTATGACCAAAATCAATAACCCACTCGTCCAAGATCAGGATCAGGTAAGTGTTGTCGCTGCACTCAAAGAATACGTTATGCTTCGCCACATGACGGCATTCCAGTTCCATGTGAACTTCAATCTCGGTAATCACCTGTTAACAAAAACTTGCACAAAACGACTGTTACAAAAATGCAAATAGGTACGCATCCTATTCCAAATAGTATGTAGGGTTCAAAAGAAAGGAAGGTACGATAAACAACAATGCACAGGCTCTTTGCAGGCAGGGAGTGAGACAGATAAAAGCCGCCGCTCACTATGCGCTCACTCGATTGTTAAAATTACTGTTGCATAGCGCTCAGTGGCACGGCATGGGCGGCAAGCGCAGTAGGGCATTGCTGTAGCCGTTCATTGTGTGACTACGGCTGTGCGTTGAGCCGCCAACAACTTTGCATCCCCATTGGACACCGGCTATCATTTGTGTTTATATTTTCAAACGTTATGGGTAGGGTAGGCGGCTCAGGGTGTGTTGGTTAAGGGGTAGGGGGCTGAGGCATGCATGTAACAGGTCATCCGCCCAAGGGGAGGGGATTGGGGGTCTGGCACCTATACTGATGCGTCGCCCTAGGGGTATTTATATATTTGGAAAACAGGCCATCCGGAGCGTGCCTACTGATGCGTCTCTAGGGGTACTTTTATATTTGGCAAAACAGGGGCATGCCCTTGATCCCCCCATTCGCAGATTGTTGGGCAGTGGGGCTATTAGCATATCAACTATCAGGTATAGAAAAATTTCCATAATTTTAACAATGTAAATCAAGTCTGTGTTCGCGTTCTGGTCGATCTTCCATGGCCAATTGTGCACTGACGTCAAGATCAGCCGGTTCATCTAGCTTTCAGTTAAGTATTTGTTGCGTTTGGGTGTTTCTGTGTTTTCTGGCAGTGAGACTAGCTTCGGACCGAGTACTCGCTTCAATGCACGTTTTACCGACCCAATCAGGCGCTCGTAAAAGCCGCCCATCCACGAAAATCTAAGTGCGTAGCGCTTGCCCCTCGTACTGTTGTTTGGGTATGGTATTTTCAGGATACAGTTAGGTACGGGTAGGTATTTTTCGGCATACCCAGGAATCGGTACGGTACGGACCAAACCCCCCAACACCCTCCATCCTTAGCGGGATGACCTCTTACATGTATGGCGTTGAGTGCTTTGATATACAGGGTGTCCCAAAAAAATGACAACATTTCTTTTCGCTGCCATTTTCGCAAAATTTGACCAAATTGTCTGAAATTTGAAACATAAGTGCCAAAAAAGTGGGAATTTTATGTGTTAAAGTTTGGTGCATCAGGAGTGACCCGATCCCGAGAAATTCAACAATATATAAAATTGAGAAATTTCAATTAAATGTAGAAAATGCATCAAAAACAGAAACCATTCTTTTTGCTGTATCTTCTTTAATTTTTTGTCGGAATTGGATGAAATTTTGAATATATGCGCGGATATTTTGTAGGTCAAAAGTTCTGGCAGTAATCAGTCCATATCGCTAGTACTTGGAGACTAAAGAAAATCAGCGTTTTTACTGCAGCAAAATGAAGAACGTGCAAACTCTGAGAACTAAGGAATACGAACACCATCCAGATGACCTCCGTTTGAGTTAATACACTGCTGCAACCGTTTCCCATAAGCATCATAAGCATTTCTTAGCATGTTTCGGGTGACAGACTGAATTACGCTTACAGGAGCTTCATTACAGTTAAGGGGCCCGAAAACCAATGTTGTCGTTGTATTGTGATCGGGATTTTTTATGTCAAGAGCTGGGCTGGGGTTCATGCGCCAACTTTTGATCTACAAATCAACCCGTTATTCTGCGCATATATTCAAAGTTTCATCTAATTCCGACCAAAATCAAAGAAGATACAGCAAAAAGAAAAGTTTCCATTTTTTATGCTGTTTCTATATTTAATTGAAATTTCTCAATTATATATATTGTTGAATTTCTCAGGACTGGGTCAATCCTGATGCACCAAATTTTAACACATAAAATTCCCACTTTTTTGGCACTTATGTTTCAAATTTCAGACAATTTGGTCAAAAATTGCGAAAATGGCAGCAAAAAGAAATGTTGTCATTTTTTGGGACACCCTGTACCGGAGATTTCCGCTTATAAGACCACCATAGTTAGAAGACCATGGTCTTTAAATAGGTTTTTGTTTCCAGTTATAAGACCATGGTCTTCAAATAGGTGGTCAGAAAACTTTGTTCATACATAGACACCCATTTTCCAGTTAAAAGACCATGGTCTTAGTTTAATTGACCGATTTTAGCACACAATTAACTGTTTTTAGTGAACAAAAGCTGTCCATCGTGAGAAAACAAAGGCAGAAGTACATAATATAGATAAAACATGATTCTGATTTTTGTTTTGAACGCAATACAGTACCTGCTATGCTTCAACACAACCTTTCTTTTTGTAATTTCAAGTAAAGTCTTGCAAGCCAAGCGTGAACTGGTCGGCTATGTCTGGAACAGCCATCTAGGTGAAAAACAAATTCAACTATTGGCCAAAAATACTTTTTTGCAGTGAAATAACATTTTCCAGTTATAAGACCATGGTCTTCAAAAGGGCGCCAAAAAGTGACCCTAAATTTGGGCATTTTCCAGTTAGAATTGCCGACCAGAATTACCACTCTTTTTTACATTTATGATGCAGACTGACGTTGTATAATACATAAAAAAACAAAAAAAATATCATTTCTGTAACTGAGAGTAAAAAATATAAAAAAACATTACTTCAACCTACCAAAATTAAAAAACCCTTACCAAATCCCCCTACCTAAAAAGTTCCCCCCTACGAAGCGACAAAAACCCCTACAGGTTGGGAAAAATTAGCTGGGGACGACTTCTGAGTTCTTCTCGGAACTTTCTCTGAGCTCTTCTTCTAAACGGAATTCCTACTGTCTACATGTTAATATAACCAAACATAACCTAGCAATTCGGCTGAGGTGAGGTAAAATTTTCGAAATGCCGATGGCGACAGCGGCGGCTAAGGTAAACTAACGGTTGAAGAGATGGTAAGTTAAAAAGTCAGAGACCCCCTTCGCCAAAAAAGTTGGCGACTTTTTGGAAAATCGGCCTGCACCATGACCAGCGCAACTCCATCACATATTCATTCTCACCTCATCCTCGACCGCAATCAATTTGCAAATATTGGGATGATCGAGAGCCTTCAGGATCTCCAGTTCCCTCTCCTGCTCTTGCCGATGAGCGGGTTGATATTTGGCACTGGCCTTGAAAATCTTCATTGCCGGTTTTCTTGTTGAGGGCCCGGAATACTTGGCCGAACGAACCACTGCCCAGGCACTCGTCGCTGCGCCACATGTAGTTGTCACCTGGGACTGGCTCTCCATGTAGAAAGAGTCACCGAAAATACAATGAATCTATGTCCAAGGGTCCTCCTTAAATATCAGTTGGCCCAGCCCTCAGGCAAGGGTCAGAAAGTAAATGGCCTTTGTTGGAACTGCCCTGCCCTAATCCCCTAATCATGGTCTTAGGGCCGCATTTATGATGGCTTTGTTGGCTGTATGCTGCTAACAAATTAGCCAAATATGGGGAAATTGCTCCCACCATTGGACAACCACGAACTTGTCTAAAAATAACTCCAGCAAAAGTCACATATGTTTCATCAATGCGTCGGTCTCAATCTCACAGGAGCCAATCATCTCTTCCTGCTCGATCTGCACTGGTATGTCTCTGTGTCTGTCTGTCTCTGTGTGTGTATTAATCATTGTTGTAAAATGACTCACTGTCGTGTGTCTTAGGAACCCGGCACTGGAAGAGCAAGCGTGTGGCAGGATCCACAGGATGGGGCAGAAAAAAGAAGTTTTTATTCACAAGTATGTACATTCTTTCTTCTAGCGCTGTGCTGATTTGAGTTTTGGGACTGGGGCTCTGGGTCACTGAGCTCATACGTATGTATATCCCTCCTGATTTTTTCCGGCACATGTATGACGATCGTTGGTTTTGTAAAACACGATAATTCCGACTCAACTGCAGTTAATAATCGCTGTTTTAGCGACAACGTTTTGTCTCTGAAATGTAAAACAGTTGAAATTGCTTCCCATAAAAATCGGAGAGGTTTGAAAAATAGTTTAGGAGCGCGGATAGTCCGGGAGGTCTACTGTACAGACCCTGTTGAATATTCGTATAAATTGTGTGTCAATCTAAACTGTCAGTCTATTGAATTGTTTGGTCCAACGGTGCAACTGCAACTGGTAACTGTAAACGTTTTTAGGTTTATATGCAAAAACACGATAGAGGATCGCGTGCTGGAGATCCAGAAGCACAAGCTGGAGTTGGCAAAGAACGTGATGAGCGGGTACTGGTTTTCTGCGTCTGCTCTATTCCCATTCAAACAAAGCAGTTTGGTTTAGGGCACCCTCCAACCAACACTTCGGTGGTCTGAGTCGAGCTGACGTAGAATTTCTGTTCGAGCTGGAGGAGCCGAAAGCCAAACCTCCGCCGCCGCCGGTTCCTGTGGTTGCGCGTCCAGCACTGCCTTTCAGACCGGTCCAGCCGCCGGTAGCTACTGTGCTCTCTGTGCCATTCCGTCTGTGATTTTTGTATGTAAGCTGTGTCTGTCGTACGCTGTGTACAGTGAGGTGCTGGTAACCTTTTGTGTTCTTCTTCTCTGAGTACTCTTGCATTACAAATTGATAAGAACAGGGTTCATACGGGTCAGGGAAAAGTCAGGGAATTTAAAAATGGTCAGGGAATTTCAGATCTGGTCAGGGAAAATTATAGGGATTTTTAAAAATTTTCTCGCCCTGGTTGGGCAGCCCAACCAGGCCTCGTCAAACTCTGAAACTGTTAATTCCTGTTAATTTTACGCCAAGAAGACTACCTTTTAAATGCGTTTTTAAATGATATTTCTTCAAAATTTTCTCGCCCTGGTTAGGCAGCGGCCCAACCAGGCCTCGTCAAACTCTGAAACTTAATTCCTGTTAATTTTACGCCGTACCTTTTAAATGCGTTTTTGAAAGCTATTTCTTCAAAATTTCCTCGCCCCGTTAGGCAGCGGCGCAACCAGGCCTCGTCAAACTCTGCAACTGTTAATTACTGTTGACTTTACGCCAAGCCTACCTTTTAAGTGCGTTTTTGAATGATATTTCTTCAAAAATTTCTCGCCCTGTTTAGGCAGCGGCCCAACCAGGCCTTGTCAAACTCTGAAACTGTTATTTCCTGTTAATTTTATGCCAAGACTACCTTTTAAATGCGTTTTTAAAAGCTATTTCTTCAAAAAATTTCTCGCCCTGGTTAGGCTGCGGCCCAACCAGGCCTCGTCAAACCCTGAAACTGTTAATTCTTGTTAACTTCACACTCGGAATGCCTGTTGAAATACGATTAGTTTTGAATACCAAATTCACCCTTTGCTTTTAGAAAATTATTGGGTATGCTAGCGTTTATGTAAATATCTGCCGATGCAAAAGAAATCACAAAATTAGGTGCTTGAAAACATTTACTGTTTTATGAGTTTGTTTGTAGAAAGTCAGGGGATTTTAGCACTCGGACCCTGATCCGTATGAACCCTGAAGCAGTTTTAAATCTTTATAGGAAATTAGTTCCAGTTCGGCGGTGTGCACTGATGTGCGGTTAATGTTTGACAGCAGCTTTTTGTCGATGCTTTTGTCACTACTCAACTTACTCCGAAGTACCCTTAATTTTTCAGAGGTATACATTGTATAATTTTGAAGTTCGCAATCAGGGTGAGAAAATTTGTATACAATTAGCCTTCAAAAACGCATCTGAGACGTATTGTTGACGTAAAAACAACAGAATTTTACACTTAATCATACATGTAACAGCTCCGGGCCGACCTGAGGCCCGGGGGTTTCGCCCAGATGGGGGGCGGTGGTCTGTGTGTGTGTAGTAATCATTGTTGTAAAATGACTCACTGTCGTGTGTCTTAGGAACCCGGCACTGGAAGAGCCACAGGATGGGGCAGAATAAGGAAGTTTTTATTCACAAGTATGTACATTCTTTCTTGTAGCGCTGTCCTGATTTGACTTTTAAGCTTGTCATCTTTTCGGTTCTTTCATTGTATACAATGTACACCATACATGTAAAGCACACATAATTGTCAACAAACAGTTCGAAGCTAGCTCATTATTCAAAATAATTTTACTGTTGTTATGTTATGCTGCTATGAAAGGATCGTAGCAGCGTTAGTACAGCATTGGTGGCCTAGGCATACAGTGATCTCCAATGCCAAGGATGTGATCGGTCAGTTTGAGTGGCCCGACACAAAGATTTTTAGACTACATAGACAAGTTTTCGGCATTCACAACAGCAGCTGGCTATGCGGTACGCCATGCAATCTTGCAAAATTTACTTTCAGGCCGTGCTTGGGAATGCTTTTATGGACTCAAAGAAGAAGAAAGAGGTCAGTTACTCATACAGCGTCTGAGGGAACGTTTGGAGCCAGCCGAGTATACAAGAGCAAGGCATAGCTAGGTTTTTGCTAATCAGGTGGGCCCCAGAATAGCATTAATGGACGCGTAAGCGACTGAAACTGCATTGCGGTGGATTTGTAGCAGAGAAGTTTTGATGCTCGCAGTTGCAGCAATTCTCCATCGAATCAAAGACTTTTAAGCTAAAGCCAGACTAATGTTGTTATGACTACAAGTCAAAGTCAAAGTCATAGTTAATAGTTTTGTGATATTGCAGTCAAACGGACAGGTAGTCAAAGTCAAAGTTTGACTACCTTCGTTACCATAAATACATAGTCAAACAAAAAGCAGATAGTCAAACCGTTTGACTATGACTACGTTTTGTTAAAAGCAGTAAGGTTTTCACCTGCATTTTACCGCTTTTTTTGCTGTTCGCCATGAAATATTTTGCAAACTTCTTACGTTTCAAAAAACTTTAGAACACCACGACCAAACAACCTATTTTCAAAAAATTTTGAAGCAATGACAGGTGTCAGTCAGTGAATCTCTGGTTGATGCAAGATTTTTCGTGAGGGAGGTTAAAGCGCGTGAGGGGGGCTGAGGGGTGGGGGCTGGAGCGCCTGAGGGGCTGAGGGGTGATAAGCCAAAAAGTCCGATTTTTTTTATTGAAATCAAGGTTATTTGGCTTATTTTTCATTACAATAAGTTAAAATATGATATTCTGATCTCATTTACACCTAATCTAGCCAGGCATACTTTTATCATAATTTTCTGTACAGAATTCTTCCAAAAAATTCCTGAGGGCGGTAGCAGCCGGCTGAAGGGGTAGGCCAGAGCCTGAGGAGGGCCACCTGCCAACCCCCTTAGCCCCCCTCTGCCCATGTCTCTGTACGAACAGTAATATACCTTTCTAGAAACGTTTTGAAATAGACAGTCTGTGTTTCGGCACTTCTGAAAGTAATCTACTATCAATAAACAGTGTTTCTGGCCTAGTGTGACCTGATAATTTCAGCAATGACCTTAGTTTTACCTTATACACTTCCAATTTCAAGATGCAAGTTTACCATAGTGTAATAAGTAGATAGTGTTATATCTCAAAATCTCGAGGTTATACAGAAAAAGTAAGGTCATTTCTGAAATCAGCAGGCCAAAATAGACTAGGAACACTATTAATTGATGGTAGACTCCCTTCAGAACTGTTGAAACGCAGCCTATCTATTTTAAGATTATGGCTCTCAAAAGTGTATATGTTTATGCATCTTTAGAGGTCCATAACTACCGACTGACCCTTGCCAGCGCCAAAAGAAGATCATATTCAGAATCAGTGAAGAAAAATGCACCTGATAGGAAGCATTTGATGCTTCGCTTTCATAAATCACTGACTATGTGAAAACTCGGGCACAAGGAGAAAATAAGTTGCTCAGGACTGGTCATGTTGAAAAACCACTGTAATTTTTATAATTAGTGTTGAAAACTGCATTAGGTGATGCAGAATTCGCGGCTATGTATCCTGCATATGATTGATTTGAGTCACTTTCACACCAGGATGATATAACAAGTGCACTCATTTTCTTCGCAAATATATTTAAATGCCCATATCGTGAGAACAAGGCACTCTAGAGCAAAAATATGGTCATTTTCGGAATCGCAAGAATCTCAGCTATCATTTGACGGCCGAATCAACGGCATTTGACCGATTAGTTCGGCAGCAGGTGTCAAAATCTGAAGAAAACCATGTCAGAGCTTGCTTCATTTTCGATCGAAACTTTGACTTGATGCCACTCTGGCACAAGTGGTCGTAGATCAATTTCGCGTATATGGTTGGATAGCCCATCACATTCTGCGTCCAACGCTCTACTGCGGGTCGCTCTAGCTTCATGGAGCCCGGAATTGTGAATGATTCTAAAAGATACCGCAAAATTTTTTTTGGAAAATTAAAACATGATTAACTCAGAAATTCGGGCGATGCCAAAAAAAGTGAGAACACCAACGTGTAGAGGACGACGTGTTCTATCTACCCTAAAAGTATGGCCAAAATCTGCGAGGGACGTCAAAAAATTATTTTTCACTTTTTAAAATAACCCCTAAAATCAACGCTGGCCTGAATCGATCAGCCCCAAACTTTGTGGGTGCAGTGGTCATAGTAAGACTAATTTATGCTGAAGATATGACCGCGATCGGCAATTGCGCACTGGAGAACCAGTTGAAAATGTCCAAAATCACGTTTTTGGCCATAAATACCCCAAGCGGTATCGCAGAGCAAAAATACCACAGTGTTGGTGTTTTCTACTAAAGACCTATTGATTCATCACATAAAAAGTATAGGTCAGAAAATTTCATGTTCCGCCCTTATAAGGGGACCTGCCCGGTTCTTAAAAAATGTGGTTCTTAAGATAAAAGGAACGATTTTTTTTATCAAAATCACAAAAATGTCATAATTCTCTTGTCTGGGGAAATATGCAAAAACCATCATGCAGGTGCTCGTTTCTGCTCTTATACTAAATAAAAAACAATTCTTGGTTCAAATCACTGACATACATTGTAGCTACTTTACATAAGTTTACATTTATTACGTGCACTGGCACTTAAGAGCCAATGCACGTAAAAAGGGTAAAACGCCTGGAAGACATGTAAAGTAGCTATGTCAGGGATTTGGACCAAATGGTGTTTTTTAGTTAGTATAAGAGTAGAAACGACCACGTGCGAGACGGTTTTTGCATATTCCTCCAAACAGCAGAATTATGACATTTTTTGTGGTTTTTGCTCCAAAAATCGTTTTTTGCCCACAACTTTCTAACCAGTGGTCCAAATTGAACCGCGAGTACATCAAGATGTGTCTTTCTTTCTTTTTTTTTTTTTTTTTTTTTTTTTTAAAGTTTAGTATTGTTAGTAACTAACCAGGTAAGACTACCCGGCACGGGGGCTGAACAATCAACACGCCCCATGCCCCAGATGCAGCAATCAGCATGCAACGATAACAAACTGGCTGCACCAGGACATACGCCCCAGGGGACGGCTGTGTAGATGGGCCAAGAGGCGCGCCCAATTCCTCATTGGCACGGATAAGACGGCCGGCCTCAGACAACACCAGGTCAGAGGAGTGAGTCAGCGCGTTTAGAAGTTCAGCTGGCACACGCGCGACATGCCAGCCTACGTGCCATCGACTCCTCTTTGCGACTAACACGGGCCGCGCCGAGGGGTGAACGTGTGCAGTCGCCCGCCTACACACGCACACAGCAGTCGGTGGCCTAACCACTCGACCAACTGTGTTGGCAGATGTGTCTTTCTTTGTAGAATCTCCTGATAAAATCGCAACTCCATTGCTTTTTCCGCTTTCGAATTATTCGCGAAAAATCGGTCAAAAAGACCCCAACTTTGAGGTCATTTTTCTCGCTTGGAGGTGCCTACCTAGAGGCGTGATCTGGTGGACCTAATAGAGCAACACCTGTACTATAAGAATGTATAAAAATTATCATGGGCATTTTTGATTTGCGCGAAAAAAAATTGAGCTCAAAATTTCGAAAAGTGCCAAAATTGAGAAAATTTCGTTATAAAATTGCCAAGCCCTCCCCCACCGTAATAAGTACTGCGATTTGAATAAGTTCTAATGATTTGACGAACTGCATTCCCACACATGCGATTACGTAATTTTTGCATGGCCTCTCCTAACGCATACACGTC